>PVKP010018784.1:0-43633 GCA_004027715.1 Plecturocebus donacophilus | reverse complement strand
GGAGAAAAGATTAACAACTTTGAGATGGATCCTGTGTTATCTGGTTGGGTCCTAAATCCAATGGCAAGTGTCCTTATAAGACAGAGGCGGAGGGAGATTTGATGGACACAGAGGAGAAGGCCACGTGGCCACAGAGGCAGGTTGGAAGGTTACAGCAACAAGCCAGGGAGTGCCGGCAGCCACCAAAAGCTGGAAGAGGCAAGGAATGGATTCTCCCCTGTAGCCTCTGCAGGGAGGGCAGCCTGCCAACACTTTGATTTTGGCCCAGTGATACTGATTTCAGACTTCTGGCCTCTGGAACTGGGAGAGAATACATTTCTGTTGTTTTAAGTTCACTAAATTCATGGTAATTTGTTTCAGCAGCCCTAAGAAACGAACACAAAGGACATTAGTGAACATGATAAGAGCAGGTGTTAAGTATGTTCTGTCCACATTTTACAGAAGAGGAAAACACGTCTCAATAAATTCCCTGAGGTCACGAAGCAGGCAAGTGGAAGGACTGGAGTTCCACCTGGGCCTGCCAGGTTCTACGGGTAAGCCCACTCTTAACCACTGTCTTTTGCTGTCTCCATCAGTAGACACCCAGGACCCAGCATCAGTGAGCTGACCCTCTCCATTCATCTAGCACTGCCCAGCCCATGCTGGGAGCATCCTGCCAGAGTTCAGCACAGGCACTGGCTGCTGGTGACTGAGCTGTGGGAAAGGTCCTTTCCTAGAGTGGACGTCTAGTAGTCATCTTAGAAAGCAACAGGCCATATGTAGCAACTATAAATATTCACACCTTCTGACCCCACGATGCATCTCATTGACATCTTTCTCAAAGAAGCCACACCCAAAAATCTCCATCACAGCTTTGGCTATAATAGCATGAAATTAGAAACAATCTCAATGCTGAACAGTATAAGCTTAAATAAATTATAATAAATACATCAATAGATTGAAGAGTGCACATCCCAAAATGCGGCACATGTACATCATGGAATACTGTGCAGCCACAAAAAAGTATGAGTTCATGTCTTTTGCAGGGACATGGATAAAGCTGGAAGCTATCATTCTCAGCAAACTGACACAAGAACAGAAAACCAAACACTGCATGTTCTCACTCATAAGTGAGTGTTAAACAATGAGAATACATGGACACAGGGAAGGGAACATCACACACCGGGGCCTGTAGGCAGGTGGGGGGACTAGGGAAGGGATAGCAGGGAGTGGGGGGATTGGGGAGGGATAACATTACGAGAAATACCTAATGTAGATGACGGGGTGATGGATGCAGCAAACCACCATGGCATGTGTATACCTACGTAACAAACCAGCATGTTCTGCACATGAACCCCAGAACTTAAAGTATAATAAGAAAAAATAAATAAATAAAGACTATGTGGGAACAAGGAAAACAATTTGAATACAACATCAACTGCAGAAAGGGGTAAAATGTATTCAAATTTACAGTTCAAAACTGTAAACAACATATGGAGAAAAAGACAGAAAAGAATGTACCAAAATATGCATCATAATTGGGTTAAAAATGGAAATTTTGATAACTTTTTCTCCAAGTAACTAATTTTTCTGTAATTATATTAGCTTTATGATTGATTTTATATACATAAGAAGGGAAACTTTTAGCTATATTACTTCTTTCTTGTTCTTTTTTTTTTTTTTTTTTTTTTTTTTGAGATAAAGTCTTGCTCTGTTGCCTGAGCTGGAATGCAATGACAGGATCTTGGCTCACTGCAACCATCACCTCTCATGTTCGAGTGATTCTCCTGCCTCAGCCTCCTGAGTAGCTGGGATTACGGGTGCCTGCCACCGCATCTGACTAATTTTTTGTGTTTTTAGTAGAGACGGGGTTTTACTATGCTGGTTAGGCTGGTCTCGAACTCCCGACCTGGTGATCTGCCCACCTCGGCCTTCCAAAGTGCTGAGATTACAGGTGTGAGTCACCACACCCAGCTGCTATATTACTTCTTTATAAGAACCAAACCAGAATGATAATGTGGTAAATGATGCAGGATCTGGGAGTACTAATTCTGGAGAGGAGCTGACGAAAGGGGTCTTGATGACTATTCTTCAGCACTGGAGTGCTGTCATTTGTAAGTAAAATTAGCCTTACTCTGTGTACTACCAGGGAGCAGAAAGAGGACTGATAGGAACATATCTCTGTCTTTGCTCAGCATAAGAAAAGACTTCAAGAGTAATACTTCCTAATACCCAATAGACTGGGCTGCCTGGAAGGTGGGGAGCGCCCCTTCACTGGACGTATTCAAGTTGAGGTCAGAGCTGCAGTTCTCTGATATCAAGGAGTTTGAAAAAAGGTGAAAGAAAACCAAAAGGAAGCAGAAATAGAATTAAAGGGGTGATTGGGAAGAGGTCAGAAGCCCCCGTGGGCCCAAGGCCTTTCTTGTAGTTTTCTACAGCTGGGGCCACTTCTCATCCCTGATGGGTTTTATAAAGAAGACTGTATATGGGGAAATTCCCCAAGCTGTAGTCAGTGTCATAGGACACAGGAGCCAGAGGACTCCAGAGATCATGTAGGCGGCATCCCTGTCACCTCTGAAGACATGGAGGTTGAGAGAGGGCAAGTTTGTGCTTGGAACGCACAGCAGGTCTGTTTAGAGCTGATTATACCTGGGCAAAGGTGTGCTGCTTCCCAGGCCACTCTGCCCTTTGCTACGGAGCCTGCCGGGGTGGCCAGACTCCCACTCCGGCCTTCCTGCACCACGGGGCTTGTCTGTTTACCTCCAGAAGCAAGGACAAACTCAGCAAAGGCTGTGATCCCACATGGAAAACAAGAACAGAAACATCAGGGGTCAGAATATAAAGATGACGGCAATTCCAGTCTGACTTTCTCACTTGGCTCCCTCCCTCTCCCTCCCTCCCTCTCCCTCTCCCTCCCTCCCTCTCTCTCTCTCTCTCTCTCTCTCTCTCTCTCTCTCTCTCGCACACACACACACACACACACACACACACACACACACACACTCGTTTTTCTGGGAAGAAATTAATGACCTCTGGGCCATTCATTGCTCTTTCACTCTGGTGACAAAAAACACTAGTGATCATTCTGGTTTCGTATAAAATTAATATTTGATTGAAGGTGATATTTGTTTGGAAATATGAAATGTCTGTCCAAGCCCGGGCACCACACTGCCCCGAGGTGAGAGCAGAATGCACCCCATCTCATATTTCATTCCAAGGAAGTGCCGTCCTGTAATGAAAACAACCGTGTCTGTGTCACTGGGCCGGCGTGAGGGAGCCACAGCGAGGAAGGTGAGGAATTTCCCCAGGAAACAGGGAAGAGCCGATCAATAAAATCCATCAGACTCACTGCGTTCTTTAAAGCATTTCTGTATTCATTTATCCTGGACTTGGGAGTGATTCTGTCAGGATCATTCTCCCAAGGATTCTGGGAAAGCAAAACGACTTTCCACCCCAGTTCTCTCTCCTGAAAGGCTTTGGTTTCTTCAAATGCGTGTTTGCTGTTTATTTCAGCCTCCCAGGCAGCCAAGGACAAGTTTGTCGTCAGCAACAGGTGTCTCATCGTTAGTGGAAGCCCCAGCTGGCTGCAGGAAGTACAGGAAACATTTGCAGAGGAGGTTACCCTAGCCCTTCTGAGAGTCGTGGCCAAGAGCTGATTTCCTGTCTCTACCGAGGAGTGGAGGAAGGTGGGCCATTCCTAACATACTGAAGGGTGACAATGGCCTCGGCAGAGACACTTGAGCTTTAAAAAAATGTTTTGAGGTAATTGCAGATCCACATGTAGTTGTAAGAAATAATGGCTGGGAGAGGTGGCTCATGCCTGTAATCCCAGCACTTGGGGAGGCCGAGGTGGGCAGGTCACATGGTCAGGAGATTGAGACCATCCTGGCTTAACACAGTGAAACCCTGTCTCTACTAAAAATACAAAAAAATTAGCTGGGCATGGTGGCGGGCACCTGTAATCCCAGCTACTTGGGAGTCTGAGGCAGGAGAATCTCTTGAACCCAGGAGGTGGAGGTTGCAGTCAGCTGAGACTACCCCACTGCACTCCAGCCTGGGCGACACAGCGAGACTCCATCTCAAAAAAAAAAAAAAAGAAAAGAAAGAAAAAGGAAAAGAAAGAAGAAATAATATACAGAGAGATCCCTGCACACTTTGTCCAGTTCCCCTCATTATAACGTTTCACAAAACTGTACAATAAGATCACAGTTAGCATATCGACATTGTCGTAGTCCCCTGAACTTATTCAGATTCCCCAAGTTTTGTTTCTCATTTTGTCTGCATGGATTGAGTTCTATACAGTGTTATCGCCTATGTAGTTTCCTATATACAACATCACCATCAAGATACTGAGTCGTGTCTTTCCTCTCATGACCGCTTTAAAACCATACTCACCTCCATCCACCCACCACCTGTCACCTTGGCAGCTACTATTCTGTTTTCTGGTTCTAAAACTCTGCCATTTCAAAAATGTTATGTAAGTAAAATCAAAGAGTTTGCAGTCTTTTGAAACTGGCTTTTTATGCCCATGCAGGTTGTTGCGTATGTGAATAGTTTGCTCCTTTTTTATTACTGAATAGTATTCCTTAGCATGGATATACCAGTTTGTTTAACCATTTACCTGCAGAAGGACATCTTGGCTGAATCTGGTCTTCAACTATGACAAATAAAGTTGCTGCGAAAATGTGTGCATGGGTTTTTGGGTGCACATGAGTTTTCATTTCTCTGGGTTAAATTCCAAGAGTGCCATTTGCTATTTGTTGCATGTCTTTTTTTTTTTTTTTTTCTGTTTTTGAGACAGAGTTTCGCTCTTGTTGCCCAGGCTGGAGTGCAATGGCACGTTTTTCTCGGCTCACTGCAACCTCCGCCTTCTGAGTTCAAGCAATTCTCCTGCCTCAGCCTCCCGAATAGCTGGGATTAGAGGCATGCACCACCACACCTGGCTAATTTTGTATTTTTAGTAGAGACTGGATTTCTCCATGTTGGTCAGGACTGTTCTCCAACTCCCGACCTTAGGTGATCCACCCACCTCGGCCTCCCAAAGTGCTGGGATTACAGGCATGAGCCACTGCACCCAGCCCTCATGTTTGGTTTTTTAAAAAACTGCCAAACCATTTTTCATAGTGGCCATACCATTACACAGTCCCACCAGCAACATATGAGTAGTCCAGTTCCTTCTCATCTTCAACCAGCCTTGGGGGTTGTCACTATTTTTAAAATTTTATTCATTCCCAGAAGTGGTGATATCTCATTATGGGCTTGATTGGCATGTCCTTAATGGCTACTGATGTTGAACATCATTTCATGTGTTTGGCTGTCTGTCCATCTTGTTTGGTCAAATGTCCATTCTTCTAGCCTATTTTCCAATCAGAATGCTGGGGGGATGTAAACTGTGGTCTACTGTTCTTACACTCCTTTTTTTTTTTTTTTTTTGAGACGGAGTTTTGCTCTTGTTGCCCAGGCTGGCACAATCTTGGCTCACCACAACCTCCACCTCCAAGGTTCAAGCAATTCTCCTGCCTCAGCCTCCCAAGTAGCTGGGATTACAGGCACGTGCCACCATGCCCAGCTAATTTTGTATTTTTAGTAGAGACAGGATTTCTCCATATTGATCAGGTTGGTCTCGAACTACCAACCTCCGGTGATCCACCCTCCTCGGCTTCCCAAAATGCTGGGAATACAGGCATGAGCCACTGCACCTGGACTGTTCTTACATTCTTGACATCACATGGCACATTTCAGAACAAGCATACACCACCAGGCTGGCTCCGCCGCATGGGCAAACTGTGCCCCGCAGCCCCCCACAGGAGAAAAAAAGCAAGAAGCTGAGTGAGTAGCCACTCTCCTCTCCTTCCTTCTCTTCGACCTATGCATTATTGTAGGGAAAGTGCTGCAGTGAGTCTCACTAAACCAAATTTTAATCCCAGTTCCACTATGGATCTATTGTGCAATCTGAGGCCTCTTCTTCCCAACTCTGACCCTTTATTTTCCCATCTGCAAAATGAGAATGTTGGACTTCATGATCTCTGACATCCTAGAGTCTGGTTTCTTTCTCATCCTTGTCTCTGGGTTTGGCACACCACGGCTGAGAGAGTCATCTCTGCAGAAAGGGAAGCTGCTATCTTGCACTCTTGCTATGTGGAACTGCCCAGCACCAATGCTTCCTTCTCCCAGTTAACAACTCTGGACTTTCAGGCAGACAGCTACTTTTCCCCACACATCCTGAAGCTTCAGTGAAGCTGACTTCATCCCCCAGGTCCCATTGCCTCCCTTATCAGGACCTCCTGGCCATCCCTAAATGAATCAGGATGTCTCCATCCCCTTGGAGATTTTGTCAACAATGCTGGTCCAACTGGCTGAGCTCTAGGACTTTTGTTTGCTGGTTAGGGGCAAAAACTTTTTTTCCAGGGAACATGAACCAGAGAATAACAGTCCAACCCCCAAGCCAGCAGATATCTTAGGGCCACTGAGAAAGGAACTCACTTGGAGGAGGTGGAAGTGAGAGGCAGAGAGAACCTGAATCTTGGTCACATCATCTGAGACTACAGGATCAAGACTTGCCTGAAGACTCTTTGCTCCACCACGAGCCCAGATGTTATCTTTAGCCACTAGGGTTTCTGTTACTTGCATCCAAAAATTCCTAGAATGTACAGGTGCCCTCCAGAAATCCTAACAATCTGGAGCAATTCAGGGACATCTAGTTTCCTGGTGTAGTAAATCTGCCTTTGGAAGTGCTGCTGGATGTATTTTTCTTTTTCTTTTTTTTTCTTTTTTATTTTTGAGATGGAGTTTCACTGTGTCGCTTGGACTGGAGTGCAGTGGTGTGATCTCAGCTCACTGCAACCTCCACCTCCCAGGTTCAGGGGATTCTCCTGTCTCAGCCTCCCAAGCATGTGGAATTATAGGCACACACGACCACATGCAGCTAATTTTTGTATTTTTAGTAGAGACAGGGTTTCACCATGTTGGCCAGGCTGGTCCCAAACTGACCTCAAGTGATCTGCCTGCCTTGGCCTCCCAAAATACTAGGATTACGGGCATGAACCACTGTGCCCGGCCTGCTGTATATATTAGTAAGTGTGGGCAGTGTTGTCCTTTCTCCCCCACATGTTTAAACACGAACTGCCTTTATCCCACATGTGGGTCCCACAAGTGCAGAACCTCCCACCTCAAAACCCGGCCTGCCCCTCTGACCATCATCTGCCCTGACCAAGGAGATGGGTGAAGACCTCCATCCTACAAGATGCCATCCCTGAGAGGGTCTCCGGAGGGTGAGGCAGACCAGTGTCTTGTGCAGTCAGATGCTCAAGGGTAACTCATCCTCACAAGTCTCCTATTTTGTGAGCTTATGCCCACAGGCTCTCCACTCCCTCTGAAAGTTTGTTTGTTGCCTAAGTGGTCCCTCTTTCCATCAGGTGCACAAATGCCTCACTCCTGCAGCCGTGCATGATAAATATGGCAGCAAGTCCGTGCTGATCCTCTGTCCTCTGAGCGACCTGTTGAGAGGTCTGCCATGTCATGCCTTCAACCATAATTTATTTCTCTATCCCACTCTCCAGCCGGATGCTGAGCTCCTGGGCCCTCAGAGCCATTCTATCTGCAGGTGGCATGTGGAACAAAGCCTGAATCATAGCAAGGGCCCAGTTGGCTGAGTGTCCCCTATCAGAAATGCTTGGGACAGGAAGTGGAATATTTGTGTTACACTTACCTGTGCAGGATCCCTTCTCTGGAAGTCTGAAACTCCAAAACACTCCAATGAGCAATTCTTTTCAGTGTCAGATTTAGGAGCATTCCTGATTTCATGTTTTCAGGTTAGGGATACTCAATCTGCACTTGCTTGCTGAGTAATTAACCTCAGCTTGCTGGATCCATGCAATGGGCACATGACTTACCTCTACTGATGCCCACACCTGGGTTCCAGTGCTGGTTCAGTAACTCTGCAGGAGTCCCTGAGCCTCTCTGTGCATTTCTGGTCTCTCCAATCCCCCGTGTGCTCAGTTGGTGGCAGAGGCCATGCAGACGTCTTGCCCTGACAGCCAGTGGTGCTGCAGGGGGAACAAGGGATCTGGGTCGTGGAGAACTCAGGCCATGGCAGCAGCTGGAACCCAGTCGAGGACCACGGCCAGGCTTGGTCTGGAAGAGAATGCTGTTTTGTTTAGCTTTGCTGGCTGACATCTCCCTCCTCTGGGTGGGATTGACCCTGTGACTCTGCCTTCATTAACACCATGTTCCAACCTCTGAACTAACTGGGAGCTCACTGGTAGAGTCATTTCAGTACATTCTGAATTTATGCATGGCCCAATTATACTTCCAAAGGGAGGGCTTCCCTCAAAAACTAGGCCAGTGCTTCCTTTGACAGGGCCTGAAGGCTATTCATCTCTGGGTCCCTCCCAAGCCTCACACACAGGTCACTTTTTTTTTTTTTGAGATGAATTTCACTCTTCTTGCCTAGGCTGGAGTGCAATGATGTGATCTCAGCACACTGCAACCTCTACCTCCCAGATTCAAGCGATTCTCCTGCCTCAGCCTCCCGAGTAGCTGGGATTACAGGCATGCACCACCACGCCTGGCTAATTTTCTAGTTTTAGTAGACAGGATTTCTCCATGTTGGCCAGTCTGGTCTCGAGCTCCCGACCTCAGGTGATCCACCCGCCTTGGCCTCCCAGAGTGCTGGGATTACAGGCATGAGCCACAGCACCCAGCCCACATGTTTTAGTCAAGTGGAATGAGACTTCTCTCCACATCCAGGCCAGGGCTTCATTGCAGCCAAATGCAATGAAGAGAGTTGGCATTCCCTGCATCTGCACGTTCACAAATGATTGGACCCCACAGTCAGGTCCTTTAATTCCCTATCATGTGTCACGCACTGGGTGAAGTAGGGAGGACTTGACTGTAAATGATACCAACATAGCCCCCACTCTCATGAAGCTTATAGTCTGGAAGGAAGAGTGATAAGAACAGAAGCAATGAGATCATAGGGGGAGTACAGGATGCTGTAGCATGTAAAGGAAAGGCCCCAAACTCAATCTTGGCAGATCCTGGAAGGCTTCCTGGAAGAAGTGGCACCCAAGATAAAACATTAAAGATGAGTGAGATTAGGCAGATGATGAGGTAAAGGGAGAGGGGGATAAAAGTGCTCCATTAAAAGGCCCAAAGAGTCTGGGTGCAGTGGTTCATGCCTGTAATCCCAGTATTTGGGAGGCTGAGGCAGGCAGATCACTTGACGTCAGGAGTTCAAGACCAGCCGGGCTAACATGGTGAAAACCCATCTGTGCTAAAAATACAAACATTAGCTGGGCATGGTGGGCATCTGTAATCCCAGCTAACTCTGGAGGCTGAGGTCATGAGAATCGCATGAACTGGGAGGCAGAGGTTGCAGTAAGCCAAGATCACACCACTGCACTCCAGCCTGGGTGACAGTGAGACTCCATCTCCAATTTTTTAAAAAAAGGCCAAAAGACAGCTGATGCAAACAGGAAATTTTGTTTTTCGTTTTTTGTTGTTTTTTTTTTTTTTTATGTCTGGCTTTCATTGAGCAGAGGGTGGCAAACTAAAAGAGGCATGAGATTAGATCTGAGGAACAAGCAGGACCGCAACATGGAGAGGACTTTGGATGTCATCAGAAGGACATGGAAGCTGTGGATATGTTTGAAGCCAGAGAGTGGCATGAACAGATTTCATGTTAGAATCCTCCCTCTGGCCACAGAGTAGAAAGTGAATTGTGAGGAGCCAGGACTGGAAGCTGTGAGGCTGAGCTGGAGGAAGGAGGTGAGGCTTGAACTAATGCAGGGGAACTGGGGAGGTGAGAAGGGGGCAGGTTCAAAAGATACTTAGAGATAGAATGACAGGACTTGATGATTTCTTGGATGAGTGAGAGTAACGAAGCCAAGGATTTCAGGCTTAAACACTGGATGCCATTCTTTTGAGGAGTGAAGTATAGATTCAAAGCAATCGTGGAGTGTGTCCATTAAGGGCCAGTAAAGAAAACAGAATTCTTACTAAGAGAAATTTAATACAAGGAACCAGTAACACAAGTGTTAGAAAAGCTGAAAAGGCAAACGTAGGTGAGGAAGCCCAGAAATTGGCAACTATGGAGCCTCTACTATCCCAGGTTGGAGGGTTATGGAAGGAAGATGTCTTCCAAATCCTGGGAGCCAGGGTCCCCAGCAGAAGCCAAAACCTTGAAGGAGCTTTGCCACTAGGGAGCCCCTGGAAGCTAGAATGGCTGCTAAAGCTGCCTGGTGGGAGCTGAGCCGCAGAGGAGATGCAGATATTGCCAAAGATGCTCCAGGGGTGGGGGAGGTGCAGGGGATACCCTGCCTTCCTTCTCCTCACCATCCCCAGTGTCCCACCTGTCATTGGTGAGAGGCGGCTAATGACCACATCCCAAAGGAAGCCGGTTGTAAAGGGAGCTTGGAAAACCTTGTTTGCAGGGACCATCTGACCCTACCTAACCTGTGACAGAGGAAAAACAAAACAGAGGAAGGGCAGGAATAAACTGAAGAGCAAATCGTTTTCCTAGCCAGATCTCTAATGAGAGAGATGAAAAATTGGTCTTTCAATTGGCACTAAAATCTGTTATTCAAATAATTATGATTCAAGTTTATAAGATATGCTTAAATTAGGTCAATCCATGTGAGATCGCTGGGGTTTTTTTTTTTTTAGGTCAAAAACTCTCCAGTAGTGGAAATTATACAAGGCTCTACATTATGAATCTATAGAACCCCTTTGGAAGTCAACATGTGAAGCTATGAACAGGGTGTGCCTCCAGGTAGCAGGGAGACTGTGCTGGGAATGGTGCTTTCTGCTCTGACCCTTAGTAGACTCTTAGAATTTGCATGTACATGTACCTATTTGAAAATATAAGCTAAAACATTTTTATATGATTTGTAGAATATAGTAGCATTTATACAAGGTTTTGTTTTTGAAGTTAACATTCTAACAGTGATGGTGGGGAGGGGAATAGTGCAGGACCCCAGAGGGAACTGGTGGGGAAGAGGGAAGGGCAACCAAGGAAAATCAGACAGACCTCTGACTGGGCACAGCTGGAACATTTTCGATTTTGGATTTTTGGATTGAGGCTACTCAGCCTGTACCTGCTTGTGGAGTTAATGAACCTTAACTTACTGGTCCGTGCAATGGGTACATGGCTTATCTGGGGTTGGGCATCATGTGAGGACATCCTCTGTACTCCCCACTCAGCCAAGCCCAGGCTCTGCTCCCTCCTGTGGTGTGGTCCTTTCAGTCATTCTCCATTAACCCCTTTGTGCTTTTTACACAGCCAGGTGGTAGACGGCCCTCCAGGATTTCAGGGGTTTCAGGAGATACGGCGCTGACAGTAGAGCCCAAACTCCACCATTAGAGGTGAATCAGGAGGTGGAATAAAAGAGGCAGAGGGCAATCCATTCCTGCCTCCGGCTGGTGTCCCTGCAAACAGTCAACTCCTGCTCCTGGGGAAAAAAAAGAAAGACAACTTTTAGATGAGCCTGGCCAGACCCAAGTGGGGGCTCACAGAGAGACTGGGCCAAATCCTTGATTCACATGAGCAGGGAGGGGAGAGAAAGAACCAGGGCCTGAGGATCAACACACCGGCTTCCAATCCTGACCTGCTGCTAGATGACTGTGCACAGGGCCCTCACCAGCTCTGAGATCCCTCTGGCTGAGGGGAGTCAAGGCTAACAGGAGAAGAAGGGAAGGTGGGGGCCAGCTGGGTGTCTCCCAGGGCTGACTCTCACCTCAGGGGTCTGGGGAGGTCTCTTTGGCAAAAGGGATCTCACCACCCTGGATTTTCAGGACACATACCCCCAGAATTAATGATGTTCACGCTACTATATTCCAAACTTGGGGTAGTAAGTGGCCCATTCATTTCCTCCCTCCATTAGAGTGATCATCTGGGTGATGGATCTTGTCCTGCGCACAAGCACACAGTGATCAGCCTCACCAACAGCACTCTGGGTCCAACCTGGAGCTGACGCAGCTGCTGCTCCTGCTGGTCTTCCATAGAGACAGCTGGGGTTTCCTGTCCCCATCCATCACAGGAAGGGAAAGCCTCCCTGGGCTCCTAGTCACTCTGGGTGGGCTTTCAGGAATGTGTATTTCATGCTAAAGGGGAGAGAGTCCAAGAACTTGAAGCTTTAGGTAGCAGGAAGGAAGAGGCCTAAAAGAAATATAATCCAGGCCTGGCCCCACGGGATTGCAGGCAGGGAAAGAGCTGGCCAGGTCAGGCCCACAGCAGGTGGCTGGTCAAAGTGACAAGTGATAGCCTTAACCAATGGGTCAAAGTGATTACCAGGTTGGCTGAAGCAACCCTTAGGGCTATAGACAATGTAGCCCCCATACAGTAGCTCTTCATCAGAGGACATATCAGGTCATCTGGAAAAATATTCATCAGATTCTAGGGTCCTGACAGGTCCAGTGGATCCTGGGAATGTGTGTTTTAAGGGCTCTTATGACTGAAGAGTCTGCTGCAGCCTCCATCCTGGCCTCCAGAGAGGCTGTGGCCATCACCATACAGATGGCTTAGAACCTCTGATACCTTGCAGTCAGAGTCCTCACTACCCACTCTGGGCTTGAGGCTGCCCTGCAGTCAGCCCAGAGTCCCCACTTTCATTTTGAATTATTGCTCCTGGAAACAGAAGTTGCATTAAGGCAGGGGTATGAGGAAGTATCCCAGAAGGTCAGATGATGGGAACCAAGTTGGGGCACCCCCATGAACAGCAGTGCAGAGAGCAGGTACCAAGCAGGAACCTACTTTCCCTCCTCCTCTTCTAGAGGCTTTTACTGACTGGTCCCATCAGCATACTAAGGGGCTGGTCCTGAGACTCCTGAGGCTGAGCTGGTGCAGAGAGGTAAGAAGATGGAGGAATTCAAGGACAAACAAGAAACGACCATAGGTCATAGCCAGGCTGAGGCCTTTGTTGTGGACACATCCACCTTCATATGCACATACAAAACACACACATACACACACACACACATACACATACAGACCCTTGTGTACACTCCCCACACTCTTCACACTCACAATTAGAAAATACACAGGAAAAAATTTACAGCCTTACAATATTCTGCAGCCATGTGCTTATGAATACATGCTTGGATTCTCATTTTCCTTCCTGTATTTTCTAATTTCCTTCCTATTCTAGTAGGGAACCAGCTCAGGGCACAGAACCTTCAGGGAGGTTTATGTCGGGGCAAAAAGCAAAAAGACCTATGTGCCTTTCTAGGTTTGGGTTTTCCTAAGCCCAGTGGAGGACTTTGAGGACTCACTGATGGAGCAGAAGAAGGAAGAAGGCGGGATTTGCTGGTAATGAGTGTTTGGGGAAAATGGGGACTAGGGGATTTCTCACACCAGTTAGAAAGAAAGCTCCACCAGCACTGAAGGAAGACGAGAGGTCTGTGGCCCTAGAGCAGTAGATTCCTGGGCTCAGCTACCTGACACTGACCTGGGTAGGGGTAGCAAGATTCCAGGGAGAGATAGCTGTGGGTGTGTGGACCCCTCAGCCTGGCCTCCCCCAACTTTGACAACAATATCTGCTCCCCAAATGGGACCTGGAAGCATCAAAGAACTCCTAAGACTGAAAGGACCCTGCATTCCAATTGTGGGTCCCCCCCCCACCCACCACCAGCCAGGCCTAGGAGAGGGCATGGGGAAGGGCGGACTCCCTCTCCAAGAGCACGCCCCATATGGAGCATCTTCAGCACGGGGGAAGAGGCCAAGGGACACAGAGCCACACCCCACCCTCAACTGCCCACAGGTCTGTTGGAAAGACAAAACATGACACAAAAAAGCGATGGAAAATGCCCACTCACAGAGGACAAGTGCTCACTCTCTCTGCAGTGGCCTCTCAATAGTCATGCCATGGCTGTGCTCACTCGGACATCCCTTCCTTCATTTGTTTTCCACAGATATGTTGGAAGGAAGGGGCTGTGCTCATTAAAAGGAGGAAGGAAAGGAAGAGCAATGGTCTATCCCTTCAAAGAGCATTCAACCCTGCTGGGGAAAATCTGGGTCAGACAGTGGAATATTTGGATGAATCAAAATATTCAGATTCTTAGTATTGTATAGACAACTTATCTAGAGCATTAACTAAACTTTCTCTTCCTCTTCTAGATTATTAGTCTTTGTGGACGTAACTCCAAGCCTTAGCTATCTCACTGGAAAGAGGATGACTTGAAGACATAGACTAGCACAATGGTCATTTGACCATTCCAGAAACCATCAAAACTGGATTCCAACTTGACCCTCCCAATAATCATCTGTGTGATCTTGAGTAAGTTAATGCCTCTGAGCTTTCAGTTTCCAGATGGAAAATGGGGGCATCATTACTATTTATTTTAAAGACTGGGGTGCAGTGGCTCACGTCTGTAATCCCAGCACCTTGGGAGGCTGAGGTGGGCAGATCATGAGGTCAGGAGTTCAAGATCAGCCTGGCCAATATGGTGACACCCCATCTCTACTAAACATACAAAGCTTAGCCGGGTGTGGTAGTGAGTGCCTGCAGTCCCAGCTACTCAGGAGGCTGAGGGAGAAGAATCGCTTGAACCCCGGAGGCAGAGATTGCAGTGAGCCAAGATTGCACCATTGTACTCTAGATTGGCAACAGAGCGAGACTCTGTCTCAAAAAATAAAATGAAATAAAAAAAGATTGATATGAGGATTCCCTCAAGAAACTGCTTAAATAAGATGATATCTGAAAAGCACATAGATTAAATGTAGAAGCTGTGATTATTTAGACGGCAACATGATTTGGGTTTCCCGTCGGCACTGTGGCCTTTAGATGCTGAGGAAGGTGGGTATCTTGCAGTTTCAAGTGGGTTCACCCTTCCCAAGAGGAGATGGACCACTGCATGGGTCTACTCACAGTGCTGGAGGCTGAAAATCTGAGGTCAGGCTGCCAGCATGCTGGGTTTCTAATGAGGCCTCTCTTCCTGGCTTGTGGATCACTGCCAAATCACTGTCCTCCCACCGCCCCTTTGTGCATGCAGGTGAGTGATAGGGGGAGTTCTCCAGTGTCTCTTCTTATCAGGGCACTAATCCTACCGGATCAGGGCCCCTCCCTCATATCTCATTTAGCCTTAATTACTTCTTTAGAGGTTCCATCTCCATAGACAGCCACCCTGGGAGTTAGAGCTTCAATATATGAATTTGGGGAGGAGTCAAAAAGTTCAGTCCATAACCCCTCCTCTAAGCTTGATGGTGGGATTAGCTGAGCCCAGAGGCTGCCTGCCCTGCCTTTACTCGTTCCCCCGTGATCATTCTGGAAAACAAGACCTGTCTCCTTACTGTGGAGAGACACGTAATATTGAAATTGCTCCCCTAATCTTTATGCGATTGCCTTCTCCCTGATAGAAATATTGCCTCTTGCTGAGTATTTATTGTCCATTTCTCTCCAAAGTATTGACTTTATGTAACAGTTTGATATACATCAAATCCTTTACGAATTTAATAAACTCCTCTGGTCAGCCTTCTGTTGTGAGCACAATGAGATTTATGGTCATCTTGGTGTAAAACCCTTTTTCCTTGAAATTTTCTACTTCCAGATATCAAAAGATAAGAAGGGAAGCATTTATCATCTTGGAAATCTCACCCCATGTCTGCCTACTGGGTATTAGTCAGAAATGACTAGTGGTTAAAGGACTCAAATATGACAAATGCTTGACTGCTGAACAGCTGAGGCTGGGAGAAAAGCAGGCTCTTAACAACAAAAATTCTTCCCCTTTCCTTCAGAAAGGATTTTTCTTTGCAATTCATCACGAGAGCATGTGGAACAGAGAGCAGCCTGATTTGAGTTGGAAACATAACCTTGGAAGGACTTGGCTAAAAGGTTAACAAGTTGAATCAATTCGGAACCCATTTAGCAGGTGTCTACTTCACACCAGGTGAGCTCATAGCACCTGCAGGCAGAAGCCTCGCCGCTGGACGGTGTAGGCACCTGTGTGTGTCAACTGACTCTTCCTCAGGGTGCCTCCAGCTCCCTCTATCTTACTCCAGGTATCTTATCACCCGTTTATATTGCTTTTAGACTGCACTTAACCACAGTAAGAGCAGACCAACCCGTCCCTTTAACTTAGCACCTAGAGAAAGCGAGACAGCTAGAGTGTTGACCAAGGGTATAAAGAAATGAATGAACAAATGAATGAATCTGACCTAGTTGGAAAAGATCAAGGCAAGGAACAGGAAGATCATCTAAAAAGCTACTGAAATATATTGGTATTTATCATTCCCCTTGATCTCAAAAGAGAGTTACTGGAAGGAAACATCACCTTAACGGGTAGTTAGAGATAATCAAGACGGAGAAGCCTCTTAAATGTTCTCGGTGCTTCTCTGAAGAACTTATGGGAAAGCGAAGAAGAAATAGAAAAGAGATTTATTGAGTCTCAAAGCCTCCTGTTAAAATTAAATGCAGTGAGAAGAGTGGGTTTCTACATTTAATTGTCTTCCTCACAGTAACTGTGTGTCAGTCTTTTCTAAGAGCCTATTAATTCTGTAATTTAGTGCGGCAAGAGCAGAGAGATCGACAGAGCTAGGGTGGGTTTTTTCCTCTCCTCATTGACTAGCTGTCATCTGGCATGAATGTTGGGGTGGCTTTCTCCTTGAACACTCTAAATACCCCCAAATTAAAAAGTTTTTACAGTCAGTTTAATAAAAAAAAAAACTGCTTGCACATCAGTTAGCAGAAATGGGGTCTATGACACCGTATGTTATGATTTTAATTATAGCTAAAAATAACCAGGCTGGCTGGAAGGGCCCTGTGGAAGCCAAGCCCTGGACAGAGAGATGACTTAAGTGGCTCTACGGTGTGTTGGGAGCTGCTTTCAAATAAAAAAGTGATTTATTAATGTGGCCCCCAAACCCGCTGAGCAACGCAAGTGTGTACGTTTGATAAATGGCTGGGTTTGCCACGCACCAGCTCTCTCCCCTGTCAAAGGTGTCACTGCAGATGCTGTCTTGTCCTGTGTTTAATTAGGACCTCCAGCAGGACAGGCTTCTTTAGAGAAGGGGTGCTCAGAAGCCCAGGGCCTTCTCCAGGCACTGGCGCCTGCAGGCAGGTGGAGTTTCTGTGACACAGCAGGATCTGAAAGCAGGGGAGACTCACGGAACATGGATAGCCATTTTCCCCCTTGCCGAGGTCTCTCCTGTGCCTCGATCCCATTCTCCCCACAATAACTCGAGTGCAGCACAGATCCAGTGAGGGGAAACAGCACACGTTTGCAGAGAAACACAGCCAGCCCTGCCTTGACCACTGTCTTTCTGGACATTAAAGATTCATTTTTATGTAAGGCGTGAGATAAGAATCTAGAATGTATTTCATTCTAAATAGGTTAACAAATGGCCCTACATGTTTTTTGAATGTTTTGATTTAGAATATCGCCTTTATTATAGAGAAATTTTCACTACAGACTTGAGTCTGGTCCTCAATTCTCTGTTCTGTTCCATGGACTCGTTGGTCCCTTTATGTAACAATGTGTTTTCATTATTCTTCCAGCTTCATAATTATTTTTGTAAATGTATAGTACAGTGATAAAGAGTCAATGTTATGGCACCTCCATGCATTAAAAAATTTGGTGAGGCTGGGCATGGTGGCTCACACCTATAATTCCAGCACTTTAGGAGGCTTAGGCGGGCGGATCACCTGAGGTCAGGAGTTCAAGACCAGCCCGGCCAACAAGGTGAAATCCTGTCTCTACTAAAAAAAAAAAAAAAAAAAAAAAAAAAAAAAAAAACCATACAGTGATTAGCCAGGTGTGGTGGCATGTGCCTGTATTACCAGCTACTCAGGAGGCTGAGGCAGGAGAGTTGCTTGAACCCGGGAGGCAAAGGTTGCAGTGAGCCAAGATTATTCCACTGCACTCCAGCCTGGGTGACAGAATGAGACTCCGTCTCAAAAAACAGAAAAATGAAAAATTTGGTTAAAGAAATGAAGGGAATCCAGAGAAAGATAAACAGAAAATACCCAAGAGGAGTTATTTCCTGGGCATGAGGGGAGGCAAAGAGAGATGAGGAAGGAGCATGCCATGGCCTCAACAGTACTGGTCTTGTCCTGGTGATAAGTTGCAGCCAGCTCACAAGGTCTATGTCTTATTATTATGTATTATGATGAGTTATGACCAAAATTACATATTTTCTTTAGTATGCACTGATTATTTCATTTTAACAAAGAATAATAACGAGAAAGAGTTTCTGGTTCAAGATGGTGGGCAAAGACAAAGTAAACACCCTACTTTCAGCTGGGCATGGTGGCTCAGCACTTTGGGAGGCTGAGGCAGGTGGATCACCTGAGGTCAGGAGTTCCAGACCAGCCTAGCCAACATGACAAAACCCCATCTCTACTAAAAATACAGAAAAATCAGCCAGGCATGGTGGCACATGCCTGTAATCCCAGCTACTTGGGAGGCTGAGGCAGGAGAATGGCTTGAACCAGGAGGCAGAGGTTGCAGTGAGCCGAGATTGTGCCACCGTTGCATTCTAGCCTGGGCAACAGAGCCAGATTCCGTCTCAAAACACAAAACAAAAACAAAACAAAAACCCTTACTTTCCACTCCAAACTTTTCTAGTGTTGAGGAAAAATGCATGCATATTCAAAAATAAGGAAGGGACATCTCTGTAGTTTTTCAAGCAAGGCTCCGAAGAGAAATGAAATGCAAGGCAGCACACTAACGGTATGTGGAGGCTAAAACCACACAGCCCTTCCCAGGCTGCAGCCCAGGGAGATGCCTCCCAGAGGAGGCCAAGAACTGGAAAACACTTCCTGTCCAAACAAGATAGCACCAAGGCCTTTTGGACCTGAGTGTCAAGGGAGCTAGGACCTGGAGATGGGGTGGAGGCTGCTGAGGGACCACCCCCTCGAGCCCAGCTCAGCTCAGGACCCAGCAGGTGAACTCACAGAGAGGAGGCACAAAGCTTCTGAGGAAGTGGCCACCATGGAGGGCTCCCAACAAACTCTATGAATGAAACCACGTATGAAGGAAAAGAGATCAAACAGAACATTCTGAGAAACTAGGGGACAAGCATTGTAATCGACCTAAAGAGGTCAAGAAGGGGATTGCAAGCATGACACAAGAAATAAAATGATGGAATAAAAAGGAAACGGCTATAAAAAGGAACCAATTTGAAACCCTAGAAATGAAAAAAGAGAGTTAATGAGATTTTAAAACTCAACAGAGATACTGACCAGGAGGCTGAACATAGCCAAAGAATAAAACTGGGGACGTAAAGAGCAAACGGACCATAGCCAAAAGGAGACAAGAGACTGAAAAATACAAAAGAAAAGTTGAGGGACATGAAAATCAACTCCAAAAGCTTCAATGTAGGTCTGCTAGGATGTTCCAGCAGAAACAGAGATTACACAGAGTCAGTGCTTGAAGAGAGAACAGCCAGGACTGTCACAGAACTTAGGTAAGACATGAGACGATGGATCTAAAAATCCTACCAGGTGCCAAGCAGGGTGAAGAGAAGATCCATACTTAAATCCGTAATGATAAGACTCCAGAACATAAAGGATCAAGAGGAAATCCTTAAAGGTACCGAGGAGAGAGATGACTAGAAAGGAATGAGAACCAGCCTTCCTTCAGAGACCATGCAGCTGGTTAATTTACTGCAGTGAATATCACAGCCTGAGACCAGTCTCAGCCCCATTGCTTCTGCGTCTGTGGCCATGAGCAGGTTGTTTTGCCTCAGTTTCCTCCTCTGTAAGAGAGGGATGCTACTACAAGTTGTTTATCTAAAATGCTTGGGACCAGAACTGCTTTTTAGATATTTTTTCAGAATTTGGAATATCTGCATTATACACACTGGCTGAGCACTCCTCATCCAAAAATCCAAAATCTGAAACGTTCTAATGAGCATCTCTTTTGAGCATCCCGTCAACACTAAAATTTTTCAGATTTTGGAGCAGTTTGGATTTCAGTATTTCAGGTAAGGGATCCTAAACCCATCGTACCTCTCTCATAGGTTGCTCTAAGGATTAAATGACTTTAATCCATGTAAAACCTGTAGAATAATCCTGCCGCAGAGTAAGAGATTGAGAAATATCAGCTTTTATTAACTGCATGTATTATTCTCGTTACGGTCAAATTTCTCCTAAGCAACTCCAGAAGTAGGAAGGCGACGAGGTTTCGTGCAGTCCACGTCTGTTGATGAGGGTGGCCTTAATGGACCAGGAGGGGCACAGAAGAGGATCTGTATGTGTGGCTTGCCCACCATGGACCAGGGGATTTTCACACAATGCCTCATTTAATCTTTCCAATACCTTGAGATGAGTCATAGTATCATTGTCATTCAGAAGAGAAAACTGAGACACAGAGAAGCCAAGGAGTTTGCCCAAGGTCTCTTTGCTGGAAAATAGTGGAGCCAATGGACCCAGGGCTCTCTGACCCTGGTGGGGCGACAGATGTGGGGGAGGCCAGGATCCTGGGCTCGAGTCTGGCCTCCTCTGGGAGCACCTCCTCCAGCCTCAGGAAATGTAGCACTACCTTGGAGCAGGAAGAAAATAAACCATCCTGATTTCTTACAACAGCTTCAATAACCAACATGACATTGTGAAGGACGTGCCAATATTTGTAATCTCCCCTGACAAGTTGTTAAGTATTTATAGAAACATTTTCTCTCTCCTGGCCCCACTTAAGGAAAATACTGTATCTAATTTCCTCTGGAGACATGTGCTGGGGGAAATCAGAAAGATAATCTGTCATCATAAGTAGCAATAAATAGTCACCCTGAAAGAGTTGCTTGTTTAGCAAAGTTGCTTGAATATTAACAGATTTTCTTTCATTCTTGCCTTTGTGAGGATAAGCTGGTGACTTGGAAAGAGGCTGAGTTCCAGAGATGGTGTAGGGAGGGGAAGAAAGGTCAAGGCTAGAGGCAGTGACTCCTGAGCTCAGAGTGCAGACACAGGATCAGCATGGGAGAAATCACAGACTATGGGAAGAAGGTGAGTATCCAAGTTCCATGGGACCAAAGTTCCCATGGATCCCAGCACCAAAGACAGTCAGGGATCATCAGAGTTTCTCTTTCAGATAAAAGGTGATCTCACTGAACTTGAGAACCACAAGACCTTGGCTCCAGTTTTTCTAGCACTGAGTGACATTCTAGTCCTTTCTTTAGGACTCAGTCTTTCCCATCTGTAAAATGGGATGAGAGGCTAAGGCAGATTATCTATGAGAGCTATTTTTGTTCTTACAGAAAGGCCTGGAAAGAGCTAATAGCAAACAAGGTATTAGGACTGTCCCAGATGTTCAGAGCCAGGTCAGTCTGTTCTTGACATACTACTTGATCTAAATGCCCCTATGTTGGAAATAGATGCTTGGTGCCACAAAGAAAAATCAGCACTGAGACACAGACTTTTTAGCAATGCAATTTTTACTTCCTGGACTGCAGGAAGGGTACTCTCACTAGCCATTTTGCCACGAGAGTACAATGAATAAAGGAAAACACACAAATTTGTTCCTTACGCATTTGAGGTCATCCTTACTGCTGTGTCTGATCTCTGTTGCCTGGAGCCAGACCTCACCATCTAAACTAAAACCCAATTGGCTAATAACTTAAAACTTTTCAAAACAGGTAAAACCAATGGAGAGCTGGGACATGCCTGTGAGCACACAGGACCCAAGCAGCTGAAACACCCTCTCCCTCCTTGTCAAATACCTATAAGCAAATAGCTTTTCCAAAGGCATTAGAGAATTAGGGAGAAGCTCACAACTGCTCATTTTGTGCGAATCAGGTCACAACTGAAGAATAGAGTTCTACAAAGGCCCTCCAAAATGAGGTGGGAAGTGGAAGCCGTGTGCTTAGAAAAGTAGTTGCTGGTTCTCAGGCTGCTTAGCCTGGAAAGGGGAAGATTCCAATGAATAGGCTCACAATGTACAAATATCTGCAGGATTGAACTGGTAACCCAAGATTCATCTTCAGGTGAGTAGCTCCTAAGGGGCATCAATCTGAGCTGGGTAGGTGGAACAAACTGATATCTTTGGAGATGCTAAGAAATTGAATGAGCTTTTTCAGGGGGTAGTGAGCTCCCCATCACTTGGGCTATACAAAGAAAGGTTCGTTGACTACCTCTTGGTGATGATGGAGCAGAAATCCCTGGCTGGATGGGGGCGTTGAACTAACATACTCTAAGGACCCTTTAAGTCATAGAATCCTACTTTTATATACAAGCCTTCTGGTAATTTTTGGATCGTTCTAGCTGTCTTAGGAAATGTAAAAATGTGATTTGGTCTTCCAAGATCCTGACAAGGTGGCTGTGTTCCTGCCACAAGAGAGGCAGCAGCAGCAAGAGGCCTTTTTCTCTCTCCACCTCCTCTTCTCTCAGCCCTCCCTGGTTAACTTCTGTGCTCATCAACTATCAAGTCAAACTTCAAAGCAGAGAATCCAAATGAACAAAAGATGCTGATTAATAGTACAAAGGAGACCCTGCAACAGAAGCCTCAAGGCTTGCTCAAGGATGGTTTGAAAAGCCAAAGGGTGGCCAAGTGCAGTGGCTCATGCCTGTAATCCCAGCACTTTGGGAGACTGAGGTGGGAGGATTGCTTGAGCCCAGGAATTTGAGACTAGCCTGAACAACATAGCAAGACCCTGTCTCTACAAAACATTTTTAAAATCAAAATTAGTCAGGCATGGGTGCTGCATGCCTCTGGTCCCAGTTCCTCAGAAGCCTGAGGTAAGAGGGTTGCTTGAGCCTGGGAGGTTGAGGCTGCAGTGAGCTATGGTTGTGCCACTGCACTCCAGCCTGGGCAACAGAGTGAGCTCTGTCAGGGAAGGGAAGGGAAGGGGGAAGGGAAAGGGGAAGGGAAGAGGGAAGGGAAGGAGGAAGAGAAGAAGGAAGGGAAGGAATGAAGGAAGAAGGGAAGGAGGGAAGGAAGGGAGGAAGGAAGGAAGGGAGGAGGGAAGGAGGGAAAGAGGGAGAGAGGGAAGGAGGGGGATGCGGAAGGGGGATAGAGGGAGGAGAGAGAAAGAGGAAGGAAGGGAAGGGAAAGGAAAGGAAGGGAAGAAGGAAAAGAAGGGAAGGGATGAAGGAAGGGAACGGAAGAAGGGAGGAAGGAAGGGAGGGAGGTAGGAAGGGAGGGACAGAGGGAGGGGCAAAAGAGCATGAGCACAAAACAGATCAAAGAGGAGCACAGATCCAGGAGCTTGGGAGCCCTCTTTTCTTTTTTTTTTTTTTTCTGGTGACAGAGTATTGCTGTGTCACCCAGGCTGGAGCGGAGTGGTGCAATCTCCCCTCACTGCAACCTCCGCCTCCCAGGTTCAAGCGATTCTCCTGCCTCAGCCTCCCGAGTAACTGGAATTACAGGCAAGCACCACCACGCCCAGTTAATTTTTGTATTTTTAGTAAAGAGACAGGGTTTTGCCATGTTGGCCAGGCTGGTCATGAATTCCTGACCTCGGGTGATCAGCCCACCTTAGCCTCCCAAAGTGCTGGGATTATAGGCACGAGCCACTGTGCTCAGCAGGGGACCCTCATATTTTAAGTGATGCAAAGTTTTTCATGTCAGTCTTGTTTCACCCAAGCCTGGACTCTTCATAGAATTACCATAGGCATCATCTTGTTCAGCTTCCCATTTCCACCCTGGGAAAACTGAAACCCAAAGGGTTGACTCTCCCACGGCTCCCCAAGGAAATGGTATAATAAGCTCTCCTAAAATTACAGAAGAAATCGCTAGGCCCAGAGTTTGAAAGAACACCAAAGGAAATCTAAATTTCTCAAGCTGTTGGTTTAAGGAACCTGATGCACATGTGGGCCTAGGAGGAGAATTCTGCTTCTTAGCAGCAGCACCTGGCATCATTGAAAGATTTCCATTTTACTTGAAGATGCAGTAGCTTCCAGGTACCCTCACTGGTTATTTTGCACAGTTGTGCATTTTCTCTCAATCCTTTGATTTAAAAGAATCTCGTACTTCCCAGCTGGTAATGTCCTTGGGACCTGCAGTTTATAACTAAGGTCATCTTTTGACCAAATTCATTTGGCATTTATAATGAGTGGCATGTGACCTGACTTTAGCTGCTTCCAGTGAAATTTCAGCCTCTACATAACCAGCAGGCAGAGGGCTCTGACCTAGAGATCCACAGGCCACTGAGAAGTCGTGTGCCGATGGGTAGAAAATCACTCCCAACAGGCCGCCCATGCTCAGCCTGCAGGGGGATGTGTCTGTAGATAAGGGGACAGAATGCCATTCCAACATGGGGGAAGTCTCTTTTAAGGGGGTGTGTTATCCAGAGTCCATTTGCATGAAGATGTTCAGGAAATATAAGAGCATGCTGCATCCCTTGGCGCCTGGTGACTGGTGAGTCACAACTGACCCAGGGAGAGCCAATCCATTGGCTGGGCTATCCAGAGTCTTCCTCCTCTGAGTTTTAAACTAATATACACTCTAATCAGTCTCTGAAGAATTATGAATTAGGGGCTGGGTGCGGTGGCTCACACCTGTAATCCTAGCACTTTGGGAGACAGAGGCAGCTGGATCATGATGTTAGGAACTCAAAGACCAGCCTGGCAAACATAGTGAGACCCCATCTCTACTAAAAATACAAAAAAAAAAAAAATAGCCAGGTGTGGTGGTGCATGCCTGTAATCCCAGCTACTTGGGAGGCTGAGGCAGGAGAATCACTTGAACCCGGAAGGCAGAGGTTGCAGTGAGCAGAGATTACACCATTGCACTACAACCTGGGTGACAGAGCAAGACTCAGCTCAAAAAAAAAAAAAAAAGAATTATGATTAGGAAGTCATGAAAAGCCACATCCAAGCCATGCATTGGATGTGAGTAGAATAGAAAAGATCAGGCTGAAGATACAAGAATGAAAAGAGGTGCGCACGCGCGCACACACACACACACACACAAATAGAAGTAAGAGGCCACTCAACAATGATGGCAGAGGGCAGCCCTTGTAGCCTGGTGGCTTTCCTGATGAGTATCAGGCCTTAAAGCCCAACTGCCCTTCAGCTCTGGGATTCTGTGACACATCCAGCTAACCAAGCCCTGTCTTTTGCTTAATCTATGCCAAGAACTTTTTACTGTTCATTGCAATTTAACAAGTACATTAGGCAACAATCTTATTGTTAAGTTTCTTTCCCTTTCCCTTTGGAAGACAAGCCCTTTGGGAATGAATTAGGTCATACTCTTAGAAGAGAGGTCAACAGAGTCCTCAAGATTTCAAGAAGACCTTGAGATACTGGAGGTAGAGGAAACCCAGAGGGACAGTGGGTTGGCTACCAAAATATGATCCTCAGAAATGCTGGGCCGGCTCTCAACCTAGTGCCGTGGCAGTGATTAGGGTCACAAAAACAAACAGTGACTTCTGTATTATAGGCCAGGATATTTTGTGGGGTGGACAGATGAGGAAACATTTAGGACAGACTCCTACTGATTTGGTGATGAATTCAAAAATGTATTAGGAGAGTTTAATCAACACAGTCATTCTTACCATTAATAAGTCTAAGAGAAATCCAGACTAACAGGCCAAAGAAAGGCCTCCTTGGCCCTAGAGTCTCACTGGAATTTAAACTCCTCAGATGGAAATGCATGGATGTTATATTTCTCCCTCCTTGGGTCACTCTTTCCCCAGCTACCTAAGCAAAACCCACAATCCATCTCCCGCACAGAGAGAGTCATAAGACCCTCACCTTCCAGTGATGACTTCAGGCCCTGACTCAACTGCATGAAGGTCTTTCGAACCAGCCTCAGCCTCAGCCTTGTTGACATCATGCAGGGGTAGTAATAATAATAACAGGAATCATGGGAACCTGTAGGAAAAGATAATTATACCAGACTCTAGGCCAATGGCTTGCTACGCATCCTTTTACTTAATCCTCATAGCAATTGTGGAAAGTAGGGGCAATTGTTATCCCTCATTTATAGCTAAAGATAGACTCAAATGAGTGACAAGTTTGCATGAAGCACCCCAGATGGCTGATGGCTTAGCCCAAGCTCCCCTGTAGGACTCAGGTGTGCTTTGCCCCCATTTCTTCTCTCTTTTTCTCTTTCTCTCTCTCTCTCACACACACACACACACACACACACACACACACACACACAAAGTCTGCAAATCACCACCCTATTCTAGCCGCCTAATTCTACTTGCATTCTCTCTCCCCAATACCCAATCACCCCTTTTCTGCCCCTCGTCATTTTCTTTAACTTAAATACAACCAGGTGATCTGAGTGGACTCACTAACATTTAAGAGCCTCCCCATATTTAAATATTGGAATCCACCATCAGATCATGACCCCACCTCCTCACCTTAATTTCATTTGCAAATTACACGCTGCCTCTGAGACCCAAGATTTCTGCAAACTGAAAGTTCATTAAAAAATACCCTACAGCCCAGGCATGGTGGCTCACACCTATAATCCTAGCACTTTGGGAGGCTGAGACAGGTGGATCACCCGAGGTCAGTAGTTCAAGACCAGCTTGGGCAACACAGTGAAACCCTGTCTCTACTAAAAATACAAAAATTAGCTGGGCATGGTGGCGGATGCCTGTAATCCCAGCTACTTAGGAGGCTGAGGCACAAGAATCACTTGAACCTGGGAGGTGGAGGTTGCAGTAAACCAGGATTGCACCATTGCACTCCAGCCTGGGCAACAGAGCAAAACTCCATCTCAAAAAAAAAAAAAATAACCCTACAGCCATCATTTTCCATGGTCACTATTAGGATCTAAAGAGGCTGAAGTAAGTCAGAAATAATCCAAATGCATAAGTGAAACCTACAATGTCTACAGACCACAGGGAGAGTCTTCTGAAGGGGCCTTGACTTTAGGTGTGAACACCCTATGCTTGTCCCTGCAGAGGCCAGACCTGGGCTGTTCCCACCAGCAGCACCAAGCGTGCAGAGCAGAACTGCCCACTGGGAACAGAATCTCCCAGCCTGTCCCAAAAAAGCCCCCAACACTTCCAAGCCAATCAACACAGAATGGCCAGGAATAGGGGAACATGGCCCTGAATGTGATCAGCACTTCTGGTTTTGCCTTCCTGATGAGTGTGTTGGGAAAATCCAGCCCAAGCCCCACTGCTTTCTCTTCTTTCCGGTGTCTCAGCCCTGGCCCCACTCCCCTTCCACCTCCCACTTGGTTGCAGCTTGATCCCTTTTCCAGTCACTGATTTGCTCAAATATCCCTCCCTGAAAACTCAGGCTTCAGTAGCAGCATTGGCAACTCCTGGGGCAGCCTCTTCTCTCTAGGTCTTGGAACTCTCCATCTCCCTCAACTCTGATTCCCCTCATAAGGATGCCAAGACCCAAGAACATGCAGAGAAAATGCTTCTCTCATAGTCACGAGGTGCAAGACTCTAGTTCACCAGCCAGGAGGAGGTTCAGTAACCCCAGGAGAGCTCTGCCATCGGCTCCAATGATGGTGCTAAGGACTCATCAACACCAAAGGTGTCTCCCAAGCCCTAGGTTTGCTCAAATTCCCTGTGTTCAAGTGGCCTTTTATACCACTTAGTATTTTCAACATTATCACCAGGTAAAAATATAAACAAAAATTAGCGCAAAAATTTCCCAAGCAGTGAAATAAGAACAAATGAAACATTACAAAAAAAAAATTGTCTGGAAAATAATCCTGCCACTCATCCAGATAAACCTCACCCAAACAGTTCAAGTTGGGCAATTTCCATAAGCCTGTGTGTCCTTCCCACTATCACTTGGTTCTGAGTCTCAAATCATAAAGGTCGATAAAAGCCTCCACTGGAAATCTCACCCCTCCCAGAATAATGATTCTCAGGTTCACAGACAGCCCCAGGGATGGACAGCAGCGTTGGCCCCAACACATCTCAGCAAAGGGTTAGACTTGCAAACCCCACAGTCTTTGCATCTCTAGCATTTAACAGGGCACTGGGCACATAGTAGATGCTTAATAATGCCTATCAAAGTATCTCCCAGGAATCTCATATGCTATTAAATATAATTCTAAGCATTGGCAAAATCCCAGCATCTTTTCCAAATGAAATAAAAAGAGGGGTCGCAGGACATTTGCAGAGGTGTTAGCCATCAGCTCTAAATCAACTTTTTTTGTAAGCCTCTAAATCAACTTTTTTTGTAAAGGGTCAGACAGTAAATAATTCTGGCTTTGCAGACTATATCGCCTTGGTCACGTCTACTCAGCTTTGCTGTTGTAGCTTGAAATTAGCCACAGATAATATATAAATGAATACATGTGGCTGTGTTCCTGGGAAATTTTATTTGCAAAATAAGGCTGCAAGCTGAATTTGGCCCATCCTCCATATTTTGCTGACCCCTGCCCTAACTTCTTAGCAGCATTCAGTTCCATGGTGGCTGCTCCTAAACTCTCCCCAGAGCATCAGATTAATAGACTGGCCCCTAAAAGTTTCACATGTACAACAATATCTACATTGGCCTGTAAGAATTTCCACACGCCCAATTAAAATCACTAAATTAATTGAGCCTCAAAGTGAAAAATAAGTCCAGTAATAATTACCATAGAAGTCCAATTAGAATTACTGTATATTAACACTAGAAGAAATATACCCCTGTTTCATTTTATGAATGCTCTAATTTAATGTCACCCACAAGGTATTAAAGGCAGTCATTAATACCCTCTTCCTGTGAATCTGAAATCAACCAACCATCCCTCCATTTATCCATCATTTAGTGAAAAAGAGATTGAATTTTTGCCAAAATTTGCAAGAATGTCTGCAGGTCACAGGAAGAGTCCTCTGAAGGGGCCTTGACTTTAGGCCTGCACATGCTGTGATTGTCCCTGCAGAGACCAGACCTGGGCTGTTCCTATCAGCAGCGCCAAGCCCACAGAGCAGAATTGCGCACTGGGAACAGAATCTCCCAGCCTGTCCCAGGATCACAAAAGAGCCCCCACAGCTCCACACTTGTCATACCCATCAACACAGAATGGCCAGGAGTAGGGGAACGTTGCCCTGAGTGCGATCAGCACCTCCGGTTTTGGCTTCCTGAGGAGTGTGTTGGGGAAATTCAGCCCAAGCCCCACTGAGTTGTTAGCCTTCAACTCTCCCTAGGAAGCCCCCTTTCTGGTCCAAGTGCAAACCTCTAAATCAACTTCTTATGAAAAGGGTCAGATAGTAAATATTTCAGGCTTTGCAGGCCTTATGGCCTTGGACACATCTACTCAGCTTTGCTGTTATAGCTTGAAATTAGCCATTTTGTGCTAGGTACTCAGTATACAACGGTGCATACCACACATGAGGCCTAGAGAAGGTCATGGCCACATGATTAGATGTTATATACATGTATGACTCACAGGGTTCCAGGGTGGTGGGGACACTAAGGGAGGCGCAGTCACCTTGGCTGGGAAAGTTCAGGAAAACTTCAGGGAAGAAAAATGCCACAGAGTAGTAACGGGTGTGGAGTGCCTCCCGGGGCAGGCAAGAAGGAAAGGGCGTTCCAGGCCCAGAAGGTAACCTGTGCAAAAGCACAACAGTGTGAAACTGCATAGTGTGTGTGGGAACTCCAGAGAACTTAGCAAGGCAGAAGAAAAAGGAGACTAGGGGAAACTAAGCTTCAGGCAGCAGGAAGGGTCCACATCGTGGAAAGCCATGCATGAACTCAGACTTTCTCCTGAGGGTACGGGGAGCCCTAGAGGACCGTTCACTCTAGTTCATATTTGCTTCTAGATAGACCTATGACTCTGGTGTCCTGTGGAGAGTCTAAAAGCAAGAATATCCCAGAGGGGGATGCTGCAGGAGCGCAGGAGAGCACTGAGAAGGTCTGAATGAGGGTCGCAGCAAGAGGTGGTACTTAAGAGGTCAAAGCTGCAGGACTTCCTGACCATGGGCAATTGCATTACTGGTTCCAATTCTTCACCTCTTCCGCTCTCCACACCCTTTGCCTTTTGACTTTGCAGCTTCTCCCACCGAATGGGCAGAGTACAGATTCAGCCATGTGACTTACTTGGCTAACAGAGTAGGGCAGAGGTAACACTGCGCCATTCCAATCCGGTGCCTTGAGAGGTTCTGTGTGTTTTTACGGACCTGGAAGAAGGAGGAGAGACATGTGAAACAGAACCACCCCAGCCAAGCCTGGCACAGATCACTCGGCCCCCAGTGACAATAACAATTGCTTTAAGCCATTGACTTCTGGAGTGGTGTTTTACCCAGCAATAGTTAACTGCTAAGTGACCAAGGCTTTAGGGATGGGAGGAGAGGAAGGAGTCAAAAATCACTTCCAGATAATTTTATTAATGGGATAAATGGAGACACTGTTAACCGGAATATGAAATATAAACAGGAGGAATGGACTTCGGGGGAGGTGCCAAGTTCAGTCTTAAATAAGATGAATGTGAGACAGTGGTGGAGGAGCCCTAAGGAGACATTCCACAGTCAGATATGGGGGTTTGAAGACATGGGAGAGGGATTTGGGCTAGAGATATAGTTTCAAGAAGCATCAGTTTATAGGGAGAAGTTTAAGTCATTGGAATTGTAAGAAGAATGGGAGGAAAAAGTTGACCAAGGATGAGTCCTGAAGGAAGTCCTACATTTATGGGTCAGGTGCAAGCATTTGACTATTAAACAAATGCACCCCTCAAACGTCTTTATATCAGTATCTAGTATATAGTAGACACCTCACAAGTATTTCATGAAAGAAGTAATCAGTCATTGAATGGATTGGTCAGATTTTGGCCAATCAATCAGTAAGTATTTTCACACACCAATTTCCTAAGAAAGTTGAGGCAGCGCCACATGTTGCTGGTTTGTGAGTAGAAAAAAGAAGGGGAAGGCCAGGTGCAGTGGCTGACACCTGTAATCCCAACTCTTTGGGAGGCCAAGGTGGCAGATCACGAGGTCAGGAGTTCGTGACCAGCCTGACTAACATGGTGAAACCCCGTCTCTAGTAAAAATACAAAACTTAGCCAGGATTAGTGCCACACACCTGTAATCCCAGCTACTCAGGAGGCTGAGGCAGGATAATTGCTTGAACTCAGGAGGTGGAGGTTGCGGTGAGCCAAGAGTGTGCCATTACACTCCAGCCTGGGTGACAGAGTGAAACTCCATCTCAAAAAAAAAGAAAAGAAAGGTAAAAAGCTGTATTGCAGATTTAGTCAGTAACATGTTATTTGTTCCAGCCACTCTACTCAAAAGCAAAGGATAGCAATTGTGCAGAAAAGAGTTCACACAGTAGGGCTAGGACTGCTAACCTTAGAACAGCCTGCTTGGCTGGGTGCGGTGGCTCACGCCTACAATCTCAGCCCTTTAGGAGGCCAAGGCAGGCAGACTGCCTGAGCTCAGGAGTTCAAAACCAGCCTGGGCAACACAGTGAAACCCTGTCTCTTCTAAAATACAAAAAATTAGCCAGACATGGTGGCGTGCACCTGTAATCCCAGCTACTCAGGAGACTGAGGCAGGAGAATTGCTTGAACCCAGGAGGTGGAGGTTGCAGTGAGCCAAGATCAAGCCACTGCACTCCAGCCTGGGCAACAGAGGGAGACTTCATCCCCAGAAAAAAAAAAAAAAAGGCCTGCTTACAAAGCTTTTGCAAGCAGGTCCTTGGCTGGCATCTGGGAACTTGAACAGTAGACAGTTCTTTATTCTGAACCAAAACTTTGCCTAGAGGGTGAGTGGCTCACTATGCCTAAACCATTTGCATGAACAATATGGTTTATGCTGATACCCGCTTTTCTTCTGGAAAGCCAGAACTTTGGTCCATATTAGACACAGGGTGCCTAGTGGCCAGCTTCCCATAAAAACCCTTGGCACTGGAACTGAATCTCTAACGAGCTTCCCTGATAGACACATTTCACAGGTGTTATCACAACTCGTTGCTGGAGGAATTAAGTGTGTCCTGTGTGACTTCACTCAAGACCACTTTGCGAAACTTGCACCTGGCTTTCTCCAGGCTTTACCTCATGTGCTTTTTCCTTGGGCTCATTTTTCTGTGTATCCTTTTGCTGTAATGAGCCACAGCTGTGACAACAGCTACATGTTGAGTCCTGTGAGTCTCCCTAGCAAATCTGCCATGGGAAGGATATCGGGGACCACAGGCATCATGTTTAACAATCACTAGCAAACAGATTGAAAATCACCAAACCTGAATTCAGCAAACATATGTTTCCTTATCCTAATTGATATACATCATCATTTTCACCCCCACATATACCAAAATTTATATAAGCCGCATTCATATTAAAAATTATTTTTTAAATTAATAAATCTCAAAAGAGAAAATTACAGTGATGGACCAGCTGCGGTGGCTCATGTCTGTAATCCCAGCACTTTGGGAAACCAAGGTGGGCGGATCACCTAAGGTCAGGTGTTCGAGGCCAGCCTGGCCAACATGGCAGAAATGCCATCTCTGCTAAAAATACAAAAATTAGCTGTGTGTGCTGGCAGGCACCTGTAATCCCCAGCCACTAGGGAGGCTGGGGCAGGGGCAGGAGAATCGTTGGAACCCAGGAGGTGGAGGCTGCAGTAAGCCGAGATTGTGCCACTGCACTCCAGTCTGAGTGACAGAACAAGACTCTGTCTCAGAAAAAAACAATGTAAATGAAAAGAAAAGAAATTACGGTGACAAATAGATTATATTCATTTTCCTTTCTACTTGCCTTACTGTGCTAATCTGTGGCCACCCCATTTGGCCTGGATGTTTAGCTCATTATTCTCAACCTGTGTATCATATATCACTGCAGAGCCTTGAATTCATGTGAGTAATAAATACTCTCAGTACAGAAAAACTCCTATATAGTTATATTTGTCTAACTCTCATCTCTTGTAGATATACAACTATTTTTCAAATGTGTATGAGAGCTTGAGGTTAATAAAACATGGGTTTATGTAAAAGTGCAATTGCCTTTGTAGTAGTGAGCATGGCTATTTATAATTCTATGAAATGAAATAAAATGACTTTAAAAATATATAATAGGCTAGGAAAACAATAAAAAGTGATCCTGGTATTTCAGAAATGGTGAATGTTTTTGAAAACTATACACCAGATTTGATCTGAAATGAAACAGTTTCACAGGAAATTGTTGAAGGAAAAGACCACTTCAAAGGGAGAAGCTGTTCCAGGGAATTCCAAACTCAAAGGTCTTAAATAGAAGAGAGTAGACTCTGGTCATTCAGAGAGGGCATGACTGGGATGAAGCACTCAGGGCAGCCAGGCAGCTCGGTCCTGTCCCTCATCCCTGGACAGACAGCACTGAGGCCAGGAGTGTGGAGCTGTGTCCAGTGTGGCCAGTGATGTCCTTGGACCACACTGGCCACAAGGGAGGATGGGATGCCCAGGAAATCGAGCTCTCACCCACGTCACCACTCCTGAGGGTGCCCCAACCCTCCTTCATAATCACCGTGGACAGGCCATGGGGAACACAGGGCTCAGGTATCCTGGGAGTGAGGACACATCAAAACCCCACCAAGCACTTACAGAAAACCAACACAATGTCAGAGAGGAATCACACTCACATGACGGACTAAGGGTTCAGCAGCACTCAGAACAGGCTTCTGAAGAGGAATGAAGTATCTCTTTCAAATGAATCAAATACCTGAAATATTCAAATGTTAACCATCAAAATCTCACAAATGATAGACGAAAATATTTTCCCTCTGGATATAGGTAGTAATAGCATAGTATATGAAAGTGAAAACAAAATAGAACAAGAGTGATTTGATCAGTAAGATCAAAGCTTTTTAAAAATATTAATAACATGTACAGATCTCCAGTAATTACAGTGAAGAAATAAGAAAAACAAGATAAATAACATTCAGAATCAGAAATATGCCTAATTATAGATATGGAAAAGATGTTTTTAAGTATAGGAAAAAAATAATAATTTTCTTCAATAGATTTTTCAATTTAGATAAAATAAATTATTTTCTTGCAAAATTACTTCGATCTATTCAAGAACAGAGAGAAATTCTGAATGGACTAATTTTGGAAGAAACTGAAATAATGGTCAATAATTACACTCCAAATAAGTACTACCTTGTGAAGATTTGGGGACCGGTTATACCAAATCGTGAATAAACAGAAAATACCTAATTGTATGAAATATTTCAGACTAAACTTCCAGAGAATGCATCTCAATTCATTCCATAAGGTATCCATAACCATGATACCAAAACTGAGTAACACCAAAAAATATCCTGCAAGCCAATCTCATTCAAGCTCTTAAATGTGAAATTGTTCAATAATATATTTGCATATAAAATGCATCAATGTACTAAAATACTAATACATTATCACCAAAAAAATTTTCCCCAGAAATATATGAACAATTGAATATCAGGAAATCAGTAATTGTAAGTCATCACATTAATAAATAAATTGGATAAAAACATGAGATTATCTCAACTGACAGTGGAAAAGCATTTGATCAAATTCAACATCCTTAACCCCCCAGTAGGCTACAAATAGAAGAAAACTTTTTTAATCTTACAAAGCTCATCTGTCGATCACTCACAGCAGACATCACAGATGATGGTGAAAATATCTGAAATATTTTCTCCAAAACAAAAATTTAAAATATGAAGATGATGGTTATCACTCTAATTACACAGCATTGCACTGGAGGATCTAGTCAAGGCAACAAGGCACAAAAATTAAATAGAATGTGTGATTATCAGGTAAGAAGAGGAAGACTTGTCAGCATTTACAGACTATACGTTCGCCTCTCTGGGAAATCCAGGATAATCAGATGAAAAAAGCATTAGAAGTAATCAGAGAGTTTATTAAATTTGCCAACTCTAAGATTAAAGTCTTTAAATCGATAGCTTTAAAACACAAAGAAATTAACAATTGGAGAAATGTAGTGTGATAGAGCAGGAGGTGGCACATTATGGCCCATGAGCCAAGCCCATTCTGCAACCTGTTTTTGTAAATAAAGTTTTATTGCAACATAGCTATACCAATTTGTTTACATATTGTCTAGGGCTGCTTTCAAACTACAATGGCGCAGTTGGTTGTCTGAAAGAGAGATCATATGGTCCTCAAAGCTTAAAATATTTGTGATCTAGCCCTTTGCAAACAAAGATTGTCAGCTCATGGAATAGAGCATCTCATTCTCATTAACAATGAAATTTATAAAAATACTCAGAAATAAATTTATAAATGAGTGGACAATTTATCGATTAATAAAAGTATAAAACTTGACTAAGGCATAAGACAGATTTTAAATAAGCTTGAATGGAAAGACTCAATATTTTAAAATTTCTACTCTACTCCAAATGAATCTATAAATACAAAGTAATCACATTCAAAATTCCAACAGGAGTTGGTTAAACTTGACAACTCTAATTCCAAATTTTAAATGAAAAAGAAAATGTAAGGACTTCCACTTCAAATAATGGCAAACCATTTTGCTTTATACCAACCAACACCTGCACCTCACAGACAAACAAAGATGGACACAGTATTTAAAAGCCACTTTTTGGAACTCAAAGTAGATCTATACCTTGATCTAGCAATCCCACTACTGGGTATCTACCCTAAGAAAAAGAAGTCACTATATCAAAAAGACACTTGCATGCTTGTATTTATAGAAGCACTATTCACAATTGCAAAGATATGGAATCAACCTAAGTGCCCATCAACTAATGAGCGGATAAAGAAAATGTGGTGTGTGTGAGAGAGAGAGAGAGAGAGAGAGTGTGTGTGTGTGTGTGTGTGTGTGTGCATTCATATATAATGTAATACAGTTGACTTCTCAACAGCAACAGTGGAAGACAGAAGACAGAGGAGTGATATTTCCAATGTACTAAAAGAAAATAACTGCCAATCTAAAACTTGCAGCCAGTGAAAATAAAGACTTTTTTAGTCTTTATTTTTAGCAAAAAACCAAGGGACTTCACCACTAACCAATTTGCACTAAAGAAAATACTAAAGGAAATGATCCCAGATGCAATAGTGGAAATTAAGAACAAGGAATAAAAAATAATGGTAAATATATAGATAAACCAAAATGAACACTGAGTTTATTTTAAAAACTAATAATATTCCCTGTGAAGGCTTAAGTACATATAGAATTAAAATACAGAACAACAGCACATGAGCCAAGAGTGCATGGAGTAAAACTATTCTGAGGGCCTTACATTGTCCAAGAGGAAAATAAAGGTACCAACTAATATTAGACTTTGATAAGTCAATAAAGCATATTGTTATCAGAGAGATTATTAAACATTGTAGAAGACTATATAACTTCCAGCCAACAGAGGAGTAGAAGTAGAATCATGTATGTATGAATATCCCCAAGAAAATGCCAAAAACTAGGTCAGTTGTAGTGACTCATGCCTGTAATGCTAGCCCTTTGGGAGGCTGAGGTGGGCGGATCACCTAAGGTCAGGAGTTCAAGACCAGCCTGGTCAATGTGGGGAAACCTCATCTCTACTAAAAATACAAAAATTAGCCAGGTGTGGTGGCACGCACCTGTAGTCTCGGAGGCAGGAGGCAGAAGAACTGCTTGAACCCGCAGGCAGAGTTTGTACTGATGGCACCACAGCATCCAGCCTGGGCAACAGAGTGAGACTCCATCTCAAAAAAAGAAAAGAAAAAAATGCCAAAAACCAATAGAAAATGGGGGAGGATCTGTCCAAACAGATGTTAGAACAAAGACCACACACAGATTTATTTAAATGATCTGGTGTAGGCATACAAATAGTGGAATGGATTTTTATGTCACCCCAAAACTTCCTGTGTTGAAACCCTACCCCCAGTGTGACAGTATCTGGAGTGGGGACTTTGGGAGGTAGTTAGGTCATGTGAATGGAGCCTTCATGACAAGATTAGCGCTCTTATAAGAAGAAACAGCAAACAGTCCGATTCCTTTCTCTGCTCTGTACCATGTGATGACACAGAAAGAAGACAACCGTCTGTGTACCAAGACAGCTTCTGTGTACCAAGAAAATGCCTTTCCCTCAACAAGATCTTATCATGCTGACTCCCTAATCTTAGACTTCCCAGCCTTCAGAACTGTGAGCAACAAATGTCTGTTTTTTAAGTCACCCAGGGTATTCTATTATGGCAGCCTGAACTTATTGAGATAAATAAACAGATCACAGGAACGGAATCCAATCTACAGTTTTGTATATATATGGCAATTTCATCTCCAATGACAACAGTAATGATATAATAAGGAATTAAGAACTGTTCTACACACTTTATTTAATGTCATACATGCATTTATTATTGGTGACAAAATATTATTTGCTATCAAAGCATTTCAAATTCCTAGGAAAGAAAGGACTATTCAATAAATAAAAATCCATATCCATGTGAAAAAAATAACTTACATAACTTGTATAATACAAAAAAATAAATTCCTGTTAGATAAAAACCCTCAATGTAAAAAAAATGAAACTATAGAAGAGCTGGAGTAAAACTATGAAGTAATAATTACAATCGTAGTATTGGAAAGATTTTCCTAAAACAAGACATATAACCCAGAAGCCATATAATAAAGAATTAACATTTTTAGTCTCATAAAATTTTAAAACATTTTTGTTGAAAAATGACCCCTCAAATACAAAGTTAAAATACAAACAGCAAACAGGAGACATTATATGTAACACATTTATCTCACATAGAATTTATAGCCAAACTATATCAAGATTATATACAAATCAATGAGACACACAAGACAATAAAAATCAGACAAATGATATAAACAGGCAATTCACAGAAGAAAAATAGGAATGCCAATGATCCTATGAGAAAATGCACAGCTTCCACTAGTAATCAGGGAAATGAAAATTAAAACACTTATGAGATATGATTTTTGTACTCACTATATTGCCAAAAATTAAAAAGACTGAAAGTAACAAATATTAGCAAGCATGTATGAAAACAGGTGCTTTCTGATACTTGCTGGAAGCAGTTGTGAACTTGTGAGGTCATTTGGAACCCATTAGGCATGATTGGCCAATGTTTAAATGGGCATTCCCTTTACCCGAACAATTTCATTCCTGGAAACCCACCTGAAGAAGTACTGGCATCTGCACACAAGATATACATACAAAAGCAGTTTTTGTAGCCCGGTTTGTGAGCACAAAATGCTGGAGGTTGGGAAATTTGTAAATGTGTATCAATAGGAGAGTAGCTAAAGACGGAAACATTGTGGGACCATGGAATTCTCTGCATACATTAAAATAATGTAGCAGACCTTCATCCGCTGACATAGAAAGATGCCCAATACTTATTGCTGGAAACAGATGCTCAGTGTCACAAAGGAAAATTAGCACTGAGACAGAGGATCTTTCAGCAACACAATTTTTACTTCCTGGACTGCAGGAAGGGTACCATCGCTAGCTATCGTTCCACAAGAGTGCAATGAACAAAGGAAAACACACAAATTTATTCCTTAAGCATTTGGGATTGTCCTTACTGCTGTGTCTGATTTCTGTTGGCTAGAGCCAGACTTCACAATCTAAACTAAAACCTGATTGGCTAACAACTTAAAACTTTTTTAAACAGGTAAAAGCAGTGGAGAACTGGGACATGCCTATGAGCACATCCAGCACAGATATCTTGGTTAAAGTACAAGCACATAGAATATACTACGTGTTTGTAAGCGTGGCATGTCTAACAGATACCTAGGATTGGACTTAACAAAGTTATTAGCACACTTATTCTTTAACAAGAAAGGAAATTTTAAAAAGGAACTTTTCTACTTCCCACACTTATCAAAGAGTAAAATAAAATTGAAAAATAATTTGCATGGTTTGGCACCATTTATATGTTTCTTACACACACACACACACACACACACACACACACAGACTTTGAAAGAATGGAACCCAAGGTGTTGACATTGGTTGCTGACATGGTTTGGATCTGTGTCCTCACCCAGTATCATCTTGAATGGTAATCCCCAGTGTTGGAGGTGGGGCCCTGTGGGAGGTGATTGGATCGTAGGGCTGGATTTCTCATGAATGGTTAGCACTGTCCCCTTGGTGCTGTTCTCAACGATAGTAAGTGAGTTCTTGTGAGATCTGGTTGTTTAAAAGTGTATAGCACCACCTGCGCCATTCTCTCTTGTTCCTGCTCTGCCAAGTGCGACACCTCACTCCCCCTTTGCCTTTCGCCATGACCAGAAGCTTCCTGAGGCCTCTCCATGATTCAGTAGTGGGAAAGGGAAGTGCTGAGTAGACGAAGGCGTGGTCCCTGGCTAGAGCGTCACCCCCATGGACCTAGCTGAGGACAGGCATTCCTTCCCTCCCACCCAAATATTGCATTTCCCAAGATCACCCTGGCCTGCCACGCACCCATCTTGTGCCTATAAAAACCCAAGACCTGCTGGGCATGGTGGCTCACGCCTGTAATCCCAACACTTTGGAAGGCTGAGGTGGGCTATCACAAGGTCAGGAGTTTGAGACAAGCCTGGCCAACATAGTGAAACCCCGTTTCTACCAAAAATACAAAAAATAAACAAATAAATAAGCTGGGCGTGGTGGTGGGTGCCTATAATCCCAGCTACTTGGGAGGCTGAGGTAGGAGAATCCCTTGAACCTGGAAGGTGGAGGTTGCAGTGAACTGAGATCACACCACTGCACTCCAGTCTGGGCGACAGTGGTGGGGCATGGTGGCTCATGCCTATAATCCAAGCATTTTGGGGAGGCTGAGCCAGGTGGATCACCTGAGGTCACGAATTTGAGACCAGCCTGGCCAACATGATGAAACCCCATCTCTACTAAAAATACCAAATTAGCCAGGCGCAGTGGCTCACTCCTATAATCCCAGCAGTTTGGGAGGCAGAGCAAGGTGGATCACCTGAGGTCAGGAATTCAAGACCAGCCTGACCAACAAAATGAAACTCCATCTCTACTAAAAATACAAAAAAATTGGCTGGGCGTGGTGGCCCACACCTGTAATCCAGCTACTCTGGAGGTAGATGCAGGAGAATCACTTGAACCCGGCAGGTAGAGGTTGCAGTGAGCCAAGATCGTACCACTGCACTCCAGCCTGGGCAACAAGAGCAAGACTGTCAAGAATGGAAAGGGAGGGAGGGAGGGAGGGAGGGAGGGATGAAACCCTTGCTGGCAGACACATACAAGCGGCTAGACATTGTGAAGAAGACACAACCCACTAGTCATGGAGCGCACGCTGGCAGAAGAGCATGCCACTAGGCAGGGGCAGACCAGCAGGCCATCGACCATAGGAACAATGGGGAGTTTGGCCTGAGTGCCTGGAGGAGAGCAGTAGCCGCCAAGCAGCCTGACTCCAAGAGAAACCAACTCCCTCTGGCTCCCCCATCTTCCGAGAGATACTTCTACTCAATAAAACCTTGCACTCGTTCTCCAAGCCCATGAGTGATCTGATTCTTCTGGCACACCAAGGCAAGAACCCCAGGATACAGAAATCCCTCTGTCCTTGTGATAAGGCAGGGGTCTAACTAGCTGATTCACACAAGCCACCTCTAGACAGCAAACTAAAAGAGCGCCCTGTAACACGCCACCAACTGGGGCTTCAGGAGCTGTCAGCATTCACCCCTAGACACTGACATGGGGTCAGGGCCCCACAGCCTGCCCATCTGTATGCACCCCTAGAGGCTTGGGCATCAGGACATTGAAGAAGAAAGCCACACCCCCATCATATGCCCTGTGAGGGGACAGGGGAACCTTTCCCATTTCACCCAGAAACAGATGCCATTATGCTTCCTGTACAGCCTGCAGAACTGTTAACCCATTAAACCTCTTTCCTTTATAAATTACCAGTCTCAGGTTTTTGTTGTTTTTGTTTGTTTGTGTTTTTGATACCAAGTCTCGCTCTGTCACTGGGCTGGAGTACAGTGGTGCCATCTCAGCTCACTGTAACCTCCACCTGCCAGGTTCAAAAGATTCTCCTGCCTCAGCATTCTGAGTAGCTGGGACTAAAGGCACATGCCACCAAGCCCAGTTAATTTTTGTATTTTTAGTAGAGACAAGGTTTCACCATGTTGACCAGGATGGTCTTGATTTCTTGACCTCATGATTCACTCACCTCGGCCTCCCAAAGTGCTGGGATTACAAGAATGAGCTACCCCGCCCAACCTCTCAGGTATTTTTATAGCAATGCAAAAATGGACTAATCCAGTTGTCCATAGGGAAGGGAGTATGAGTAATGAGTAAAGAAGTGGTGACTTTCGTGTATGAAAGAGATGTTTTGCCTAAAATTAAGATGAAAGCAAATTGTGTGTTCATCGTCTCTGAGAGCAGGCTAGAGACATTTTTTGAGAGGTTCAATGAAAGGCCAGGCCCTGGGCCTGCGAGAACTGATACCTGGGGGTGAATGGGCTCCTCATCAGGGATATAAACCCTGTTGCTTGGAACATTCAATTAATAGGCCCAGATCAATTCGCTATCCCTTACTTCTCAGATATATTACTTGGTGTTTTTGATTAGTGAGTCATGTCTGATGGTGGGTCCAAATTATCTATGACCCTCCACTGCGAGGATCCTGATTTTTAATGACCACACGATGCCAGACAGCAAGCTGTGTTCTAGGCAACGATGAAGCCAGAAAGAAAGGTCCATGTCCAGCTAACAGAGGCAAATCTCTCCCCCAGGATCTTCGAACAGCTCACTTCCTTTGCCACCTGTGCTAGGATCTTCCATTAATAAACAATAAACCTTGACTTGCATTTGGAAATTTTAACTGACCATGGTTTGCTCTGTATTGTTTAAATGTTATAACATAAGACTGTATTGATGTAATACCTGTGAATTATATAGCTCTATAAATAAATATCCCCCTAGTATAGCTTTTGATTGGATATTTTCTATCTCGGTGGATATTAAACAACTCATCTGGAAGCCTAGAAAACAATTTGATATTTAAAATGGGTTTTTATACTCAAAAAAATATTGAGTTAGTTCATGTACTTTTCACAATTACTGTAATGAATGAAAGGGAATGAAGTGGAGAGAAAGTGGTGTGGAAATAAATGAATTTCCAGTCATAGAGCACAAACTCAAAAACCAAAGCCAAATTCACTCCCTTTAGTGCACATTTTTTTTCTTTTTTTTTTTTTTTTTTTTTTTTTTTTTTTTTTTTTTTTTTTTTTTTTTTTTTTTTTTTTTTTTTGGGACAGAGTCTCCCTCTGTTGCCCAGGCTGAAGTGCAGTAGCACAATCTCAGCTCACTGCAACCTCCACCTCCCGGGTTCAAGGAAGTCTCCTGCCTCAGCCTCCCAAATAGCTAGGATTACAGGTACCTATCACCACGCCCAGCTAATTTTTCTATCTTTAGTAGAGACGGGGCTTCACCAACTTGGCCAAGATGGTCTCAATCTCTTGACCTCATGATCCGCCCACCTCAGCTTCCGCCCGCCTCAGCCTCCCAAAGTGCTGGAATTACAGGTGTGAACCACCATGCCTGGCCTAGTGTACATCTTTCAAGGGCCCTGGACACAGAAACAGGGAGCCCTGGGTTCCAGCCACCACGCCCATTCCCTGGCCAACAGAACCCCTCTCTTAAGAGGCCCCTCAGCATGCTTTCCTCACTGCCTCGGCTGCACTCTCCTGGCCAAACCTCTGCCTGCTCCAGCCCAACTGTCTCACTTCTGCTCACCCACACCAGAGCAGCTAAATGTCACCTGAGAAAATAACTTTAAGTGACCTGATTCTGATTTGTTATAATTCATGACCACAGAATTCATTCGGAGATTCAGCCCTCCAACTGCCCTCCAGTGTTAATCTCCTGGGTTCACTTTGTGGCTCTCTCAGGAAACTCCTCTGCTGGCTATAAATGGTGGCTCATGCCTGTAATCCCAGCACTTTGGGAGCCTGAGGTGGGCAGATCACCTGAGGTCAAGGGTTCAAGACCAGCCTGGCCAACATGGTGAAACCCCGTCTCTACTAAAAACACAAAAAATTAGCCGGGCATGGTGGTAGGTGCCTGTAATCTCAGCTACTTGGGAGGCTGAGGCAGGAGAATCATTTGAACCCAGGAGGCGGAGGTCTCAGTAAGCTGAGATTGCGCCCACTCCAGCCCGGGCAAAAAGAGTAAAACCCCACTTCAAAAAAAAAAAAACGAAAACTGTCACTTCTCTCTCCTTTAATCCCCTCCCACCCCCATTTTGGCCAATGGGGGCACCTAACTCTCCACAGTAGACAGAAAAGGAAATAAAAACAGAAGCTCCCCCGCTTCCTAGGCCAACCCTGTGGGAGGTAGGTGCTCACTCTCGCTCCTGTCTTAATGGAAGATGCATCCTTGCTCCTCCCAGAGTCCCGTGTGCCTTGGACCCCATCCTTCCTGACCTTCTCCAGGCATTTACTCCTCTCTCATGTTTTAAAAATTACCCTCAGGTCATTTTTCACTTCTGCTTGAAACTCTCTGTGACTTCTCCTGTACTTAGAAAATCCACAGCCCATGTGTTGGTGGCTGGCAGCAGGGCCTGGCCTCTACTCACCTCTCCAGCTCAGCTCCGCCTGTCCATCACCTGTTCAATACTTTTGGCTCCTTAAGCAAAACCTTCCCCCACTTCAGGGCCCTCATAGTGGACACTGTCCACAGCCCTGTGGCCTGCCTCTGAGTTTATCTGGAACCAAGGCAGACAGTTCCAGCTCACTGGCCACTTCCCTAGACAAGAGCCTGGGTCTCTCTGCTTCCCAGCCTAAGAGTTTCCTCTCCCCGACAGAACGTGTCCAGCTTCCCACATGCACAGCCCATGAGCATGGAGAAGTGACCACCCTGGAGACAGCCCTCAACCAGTGGAATAGATGCGCTCCCAGCTCCCACTTGTCATCAGGATGATCCTGAGCAAACTTC
>PVKP010018783.1:0-43659 GCA_004027715.1 Plecturocebus donacophilus | reverse complement strand
TCTTGTAAAGCAGGCCTGGTGGTGATGTAATCTCTGAGTACTTGTTTGTCCGCAAAAAATTTTATTTTTCCTTCATTTATGAAGCTTAGTTTGGCCGGATATGAAATTCTAGGTTGAAAGTTGTTTTCTTTAAGGATGTTGAATGTTGGCCCCCACTCTCTTCTGGCTTGTAGGGTTTCTGCTGAGAGATCTGCTGTGAATCTGATGGGCTTCCCTTTGTGGGTAACCCGACCCTTGTCTCTGGCTGCCCTTAGCATTTTCTCCTTCATTTCAACCCTGGTGAATCTGACGATTATGTGCCTTGGGGTTGCTCTTCTTGAGGAATATCTTTGTGGTGTTCTCTGTATTTCCTGGACTTGAATATTGGCCTGCCTTGCTAGGTTGGGGAAGTTTTCCTGGATAATATCCAACCTCTATCTTATTTCATCCTCCAATCACCTATGGGCACCTCCTGCTGGCTTCCACTAGGTTCAGCCAGCAGGCAAGGGCATTTAATGATGCACTCCTCAGCACTGTGGAGCAAGAGCAGGGTGAGAATACTGGAGTGTGGGTCTGCAGAGGCAAAGTGAAAATCCAGCAGAGTAGGATGAATCCATGAGCAAAAAGCCTTCTACTATTAAAAAGACAAAGACAACACAATACTGTGGAAGACATTATTCTGCTTCAACTGTTTATTTCACAAGAGAGGAAATTGAGGTATAAAATAGGGACTTGAGCTGATCCATTTGCAAACCTAGAACCCTTGTCACCTGATGGCAAATCCCTAATTTGTCCTAAAGAACATCCTTTGAACTTTCTCTCTTGGAAATACTTCTGAGTCACATGCTCCTCTAAGGACCGTTGTTTGCAACCACTTGCTGATTTTTCATGATAGGTTTCTTAAATCACCTGCTGCAACCCACTGCCTGCCACTCCTATACCTGTGAATTTACAGTTCCAGTTAAAGTCACGTCCATGAACGGGGAGGGAACAAAGGCTCTCCTATCCCTTCAAGCCCCCAAATTGATTTGGCACTCGAAGTCACTGTTATATTTTATACTGAGTCTTCTGAATCAGTTCATTGAATTTTAGCTGTAGCTATATAAAATCTTCTCCAGTGAAATTATTTGGCCATATTGCGGATGGCTCTGCCATGATCCATCAATGCCACTAACTATCAGCAATAAAGAAAAAATCCTCCTCTCTTTTCATTGTAATGAATTTTCTAAACTTGGATTGAACCTTGGAAGGTACTTTACTGGTTTTTTAATTTTTAAAAGGTAACATTTTGTATTTTTTATATAAAGCCCACAAGATGGGTGGTGGCAAATTTTGAATATTTCCTATTCTGAGAAAGATTGTTGAGGATGAGGTGATTCAGGCAACCCTGGCTTGGATTTCATGGAAGAGATAGACGTGGGGAGGGCTTCATTGGAGTTTAGTTTGATGTAGACATCTGTGACTTTGTGTAGGTTAGGAGGGAGGAGTTTTCTAAGTGTCTTAGTCTGTTCTCACACTGCTAATAAAGACATACTGGAGACTGGGTAATTCATTAAGAAAAGAGGTTTAATTGACTCACAGTTCAGCATGGCTAGGGAGGCCTCAGGAAACTTACAATCATGGCAGAAGAGGGGGCAAACATGTCCTTCCTCACATGGTAGCAGGAAGAAAAAGAGGAAAAGCCCCCTATAAAACCATCAGATCTCATGAGAACTCATTCACTATCATGAGAACAGCACGAGGGTAACTGTCCCCACGACTAAATTAACTTCCATCAAGTCCCTCCCATGACACGTGGGGATTATGGGAACAACAAGTCAAGATGAGATTTGAGTGGGGACACAGCCAAACCATATCACTAAGCAAAGAGCAGAGATGAAAATCCAGCTGTGATTCTTTCAATGCATTAGTAAATAAATAAAGGGGGAAAATTAACATAATCTATCCAATAGTTGCAAAAATATTTATTATTGCCCTGCAGAGGAACCTGATTTCCTGGGCAGAGAAGAAGCTATTGAAATTGACTTTAGGAAAGCATTGTAAAGTGGCTTGGGGGAAGGAAGCAGATGGCATTACAACGAGGAAATAATTCACAGTTCGGAGAGGAAAATCTATGAGTACATATGAATATGTGGACACCACAAGTAACTGTGTATTAAAAACCTAAGTCTTAAACTCTGAAAGTGCATCTGGAGTTAACATAAATAAGATTTTTCAGGCAAATCTTTAGACTAATCACAAAGCTGGCTTTAATATTAACTTGCCCAATAGGCTGGCAGAGATGAAGCTCCTAACCATGCTAGAATAAAGTGGCCACATATCCACTGTGGTCTCCTTAGACTGCCATTTAATATATTTTTCTTTCTCAAAGGAACATCCTTTAGTGAATTAACATTTTATTTTCTCACTAGCTATGCAATGGCATTTTAACCAATGGAAAGTTAATCAAAAAGATTTTTTAAAATATCTTTAGCAAGTACCCTCTCTTTGTTGCAGCATTTGCATTACCTTTGTAATTAGGAAAAAAACCAAGATGTTTTAGTTGAAAAATGTTATGTATGAAGTATAGAAAAATAGAAGTAGATAAGTTCTCACTCCTCCTTAACGCAACTAAGTACAGATCACTTCAAAGACACATATGAAGACAAGCAGTATTCTGTTGTTACTTTAGGTTCTTTGGTTGCAAGCAACAGAAATGGACTCACTAATTTTACAAAAAGGATTCATTGGAAGGATGCGGGGAAGTCACAGAATCTCAAGGAGGCTGGAGAACTGGCCTGAAAGTGGACAGGATTCAAACTAAGAAATGGAACCATGACCCCTGTGCACAGTGGTGCCTGGTCACAGACTGGGAAGAAGAAATGCTATATGTTTGAGTCTGCACCTCTTGCTAACAACCTAAAGTCCCAGAAGAGAGAATGATTGGCCAAGCAAGGATGACGTGCCCATCTGTGACTGTAAAGCACTTTTATCAAAAACACTTATCACCTGAATTCTTCCATTTCTGCCTATGGAAAGGTACTTGGCCTTCTTCTGTTTTTTTCCTAGGACAATGGTTCTCAAGTTGTGATGCCCACACCAAGAGCATTGGCATCACTTGACAGATTAGTTTGCCATGGCTGCCAGGCATGATGGCTCATCCCTGTAATCCTGGCACTTCGGAGGCCCAGGCAGGCAGATCATTTGAGGCCAGAAGTTCGAGACCAGCTTGGCTAACATGGTGAAACCTCGTCTCTACTAAAAATACAAAAATTAGCCAGACATGGTGGCGGGCCCCTGTAATCCCAGCTGCTTCAGAGGCTGAGGCGGGAAAATCACTTGAACTTGGGAGGCAGAGGCTGCAGTGAGCTGAGATCGAACCACTACACTCCAGGCTGGGTGACAGAGCAAGACCTCATCTCATTAAAAAAAAAAGCTTGTTAGGTCAGCCATAACTAATTATCATAAACAGAGTGACTTAAAACAACAGACCTTCACACTCTCACGGTTCTGGAGTCCAAAAGCCTGAAATCAAGGTGTCAGGAGGGCCATGCTCCCTTCGAAGGCTCTGATAGGGACTACTTCCTTGCCTCTTCCTAGTTCCTGGAGTTGCCAGCAACTCATTGGTTTTCCTTGGCTTAGAGATGCATTGCTCCAATCTCTGCCTCTGTTACCACATACGTGGCACCTCCTTATGTGTCTCTGGATCTGTATGTCTCTTCTCCTCTCTTTATAAGGACATCAGTCATACTGGATTTAGGGCCAGTGTGACCTCATCTTCACCAATTACATCTGCAAAACCCCTGTTTCCAAATAAGGTCACTTTTGGAGATTCCTGGTGGACATAAATTTGGGTTTGAGCAGGGGTGGGATGCTAATCAACTCAGTACACCTGGGTAATGGAAATTCCCAGAAATGCAAATTCTCAGTCCCCACCCGAAACCCATGGGGTCATCAAGTCTGGGAGTGGAGCCCAGCAAACCGTGCTTCAATAAGCCCACTGGGAGATTTGGAATTCTCTAAAGCATGAGGACCTATGTCCTAGAAGGGGCTGCACAGGCATCTTCTCACTTCAGCATTCAGTTTTCATATAAAATATACCGGTAGTTTTCCATTTAAGGAGAAAGGAGGGTTTGATGGGAGAGGTAATTTGGGAGTAGGGGCTGGACCCTGAAGCAGAAATGAACCTGCACCTGCGCTCTGATGACCTTACCAGTGTTGTGAATTCCCTTACACTTATACTTGACAAAAATAACTACCATAATCACTATCCTTTCCAATTATACATGACAGAAAACAAGTCATTGCATAAAAGCTCTCAAAATTTATTTTATTTTACTTTAAGTTCTGGGATACATGTGCTGAATGTGCAGGTTAGTTACATAGGTATATATATGCCATGGTGGTTTGCTGCGCCTATCAACCCATCATCTAGGTTTTAAGCCCTGCATACATTAGGTATTTGTCCTAATACTCTCCCTCCCCTGTCCCCACTTCAAAATTTATTTATTGGAGTCAAATAATGATACATCTACCTTAGCAATAGATTTAATTACCTTAAACTGTTTTTTTTTTCCAGTTCTTAATGCTGTTTTTTTTTTTCTCCCCAGGGAAATGAAAGCTTTTAATAGCCAAAGGAAAAACAAATAATATTTCTCTTTTAGGATATCTAACCTCTGACTCCTCCTGATCAGGACTCTCTCTCTCATTAATTTCTCTTTAATGCTGATAACGGATGCATGACACAGATTCATTCTCAAGGTCTGGCCGAAATGAATTTACACTATTTGGAGATCTTGGTCCTGATGAACTATGGTGATTTCACCCTGATTAAACTTTACTCCATATGTCAATCAACCCATCAACAAAGAAGAAATTTCAAGCATATGCTCTGTGCTCCAACACGGTTAAGTATTTTTAGAGAAGAATAGGAAGACACATGCAGAAATACCAAATAGCCCCTACGCAACTACTCCCCTGCTACACCGACATATCATCCTTAAGGAAGCAGCACAGTATTTAGGAAAGAGTATGAATCTGGGGTCAGAAGACCTCAGATGTATTGCTAACCTCCCTCTTCAGTTCTAGAACAGTGGGAAATTTACTCCTCACCGACTTCCATGTGCTCTTCTGTCAGTCTCTGAACCTCCTACAATTAGGAGGAGACACATGGCTAACTCTGGCCAATAGGTGTGAGCAGAAGTGACGTGCATCACTTACAAGCCAGAGCATTAAAGGGCCAGTGTGTAACTCTCCAGCTTTTCTCCTCCTCTTCCTCAGCAAGCTTTGAAGCCATCAACTGTGGCAGAACAACCAGAATAACCTTTAACAGCCTGCATCTCTGAGTGACCACATGGCAAGAACCTCCGGCTTAACTACGAAGACTGAGCAAAAAACAAAATCTTTTTTGGTTAGGCCTTTTGAGATATAGGTTTTTAATATGTCACTGCGCCATAACCTGTTTGTTAAGTCACTGAAATGTGGTTTTTTAATATGCTATTGCAGCATAGCCTAGTCTGTCGTGACTAATACAGATGCTGATCTAAATTTGGTCAATAGGTTATTCTCCCAAGACTTTGAGTCCTAAGTGAGCACTCCAATTCATGAATAAATGCTTGGAGGACATTCATCATGACCCCAGTTTGCTCATCAGAGTATTTCTCCTACGAAGCTAACACCACAGCACCTCCTTCCACCCCTCCTGAGTTCTATTTATTCCTGTCTGTTTCCCAGCCAGGTTCTCCAGATTTTTGTCAATTCTGTGGTTCTCTTGATAACCTTCTAATAAATTCACTTTTGCTTAATGTAGGCCAAGGGCTGCTTCTGTTGGCCTTGATAGGACTCTCTTCTCCTTGGCCTTGGCACTACCAATAAAGGGATGTGAAAGAGATCCACTTGCACCCCTGAAGACATTTATCATTCTTCTGCCATCAGCACTGCCCACTGCACCACCAAAAAGTACTTCAGAAACCAGGCTCCAAAAGGAGTCTGTAATTAAAACTGCTTTTCCCTTTCCCCTAAGAGACTTTCAGGACGGATCTCACTACCTCCGACATCACAAAAGCGTGCCAGCCCCTCAGGCCATTCCTTGCTGACCCAATTCCCATGCAGCTCTGGGCATCTCCTAATGTAAGTCAAGCTGCCAACCCTTCCCACTCTCAGGTTCTCCCCGGGAGCTCCTAAAGCTCCCGTTCTCCACCAGTGGTAACATTCCCACTAGTGGGGGACTGCGGAGGTTGATTAATGGGAACAAAGAGTTAGACAGGAAGGATACATTTTGCTGTCCCATTATATACTAGGGTGACTATCGCAAATAACAATGTAGTATATATTTCAAGAAAGCTGGAAGAGGAGATTTTGAATGTTGTTACCACAAAGGAATTATAAATGTTTAAAGTGATAGATATGGTGATGACTTCCATTTGATCATGATACTGTATACACATGCATTGAAGCATTACATTATATCCCTAAGTATGGACAATTATTATGTGTCGATTATACATTTAAAAAATAAATTAAAAATATTTAAAGAAAATAAAGCCTGGTTTTCCCCAAGAACAGTTTCCCTAAAGCCCTCTCCAGTCTTCACTGGCTTTCTTCCTGGAGGAGGTACAGGGGCACTTTCCTCATTGCTCCTTCCAGACGACTATTTTCCACGCTACTCCCTGCCTCCCCACCCTGCAAACCTTGCAGCTCCTTGGAAGCATATATACCACTTTCCTAATGCCCTTGCCTACCAGTCTCAAAGACACCCTCCCCATTCAGTGAAGAGTGAAACAGCTGGCTTGGCTCAGTATTTTCTCTCCACCACTACTTGTCAGCATTCTTGGAGGCTTCAGAATTCATGTAGACAGCCTATCCAACACTCTGGTCTCTTGGTTCCTCTCCTCCAATTGTCTTTTCTCGCACCCATCTCAGCTGTCTATTCTCGGAATCACAGTGTAGATCCTGACATTATCAACTACTCCATTTCCTTCAAAATCTCTGTTTCAGTTAGCAGCCTACTCTCTAATTATCATGCCTCCTTCCATCTTCCCAGCTCATTCCCTTTGCTATCCTAACTCGAGCCAAAATCTTCCATTCCACTGACCCTACAAACTCTTGCTGTCCATCACTGACCTGATGCCTCTGCTTTCTTCCTCGCCATCTTATTTCCAAGGTGCATTGCTACAATCACTTTTATGCATGCGTCCTCTGCCGAAACCTCACAGCACTTAGCAGCATAGGTTCTGAGCAGACTGCTGTTTATCTCTTGACTCTGGCACTTACTAGCTATGAGCCCTTAATAAGCTATTTAATTGATCTGCACAGCAGTTTCATTATATATAAAATGGGGGAAATAATAATATCTATCTCACAGAATTGTTGTAAAGATTAAATGGGTTCATATTTCTAGGAGCCACTGTTTAAGTGTGTTAAGTTTTTAAAACTCCTCAATAATTTTTGAAAAAAAAAAAGCATCTTATTCCTTCTTTTTTACTTACCTGGAAAAAACTATATCTTTAGATAAATCCAACTCTGCATTTATTCCACACTTGGGGTAAAAAATATACAGCCATATTTGATTTTAAATTTGTGAATGTACAACCATATACCTCATGTGGGCTCGGATCCTACTGCACTCCCTAATCAATACGTTCTCCCACTCTGTTTTTAAAGCGTCTACTCTCCATACATCTGTAATATCCCTCCCTACCTTTTAGCCGATGACCTTGTTTCTCCTTTCACTGAGAAACCGAGACAGCTGGAACTTTCTCGTGTCGTGAGCACCATATCAGTCAATCCACCTGCATCTGCACCCATCTTCTCTTCTGTTTTAAGGGCAACTCTTCTTCTTGGGCACTAGATCCCATTCTCTTTTATCTACTCAAAGACTTGGTTTCTGCAAATATCTCCCTCCTCTTCTGCAATATAAAATTCTTTCCATCAATGATGTATATTTCAATCATTATAAAAATATGCAGTAATATTGCCCATCTTAAAAAAAAAACCTCAAAAAGCAAAACTGAAAATCTCTCTTATCTATACCCCTCACTGATCCTATGGACCCATTTCTCTCCTGTCTTTTTAAGCAAAAGTCTTGGAAAGAGTTGTATATATGAGCTGCCTCTACTTTTTTTCTACTTTAGTTCTTTTTTCCCTGCTACTCCACTGAACTCGCTCTTGATGAAGTTGCCAAGACTTCTGCCCCAATGAGCACTTCTAATCTGAGTTGACTAATATCAGCAGCTTGGGTGAGCATTGCCTCTTTCTTGACACATCCACTTTCTATGGCCTCCTGGACATCGTTCTCCTTCTTGTTTCTTCTGCTTCCTCACTGGCTGCCTTTTTTCTGTCTCTTTTGCTGATCTCTGCTGTCCCTGACCTCTAAGAATTGAGAGTTCTAGGCTCTGTTCAGTTTCATGGTTTTAAATACCAGCTATATATTGATGACTGCCAAATATATAACTTTGGTTCTCCCTCTCCCCTAAACCTTAGGCTCATATATTCATTGTGTCTAGTCTTTTTCTGGCTGCTATGACAAAGTACCATTTACTGGGTGGTTTATAAGCAACAGAAATTTATTCTCACAGTTCTGGGGACTGGAAATCCATGATCAATGCCCTGCAGATTTGGTGTCTGGTAAGGGCTTGCTCTCTGGTTCACAGATGGTGCTTTCACACTGGGTCCTCATACGATGGAAGGGGCAGGGGAGCTTTCTGGGGTCTCTTTTATAAGGGCACTAATACCACTCATGAGGGTTCTGCTGTGATGACCTAATAATGTCCCAAAGTCCCCACCTCTTTAGACCTTCACATTAGGGGTTGAGTTTTAGCATGAATTTAAGGGAGACACAAACATTCAGATCACAGTACACTGTTTAACTAAAATCTCTATTTTGATTTATAATAGTCCCCTTGAAGTATTTAAAATATAAATCTTTACTTTTACTACCTCTTACCCCAAATCTGCTCTTCTCATGTCTTTTCCATTCCAGAAAACGGTACCATGATTAACACAGTTGTCTAGTCCTAAAATCTTGAAATGAGTTTTGTATGCACTTTCTTTCACTTCTACATCCAATTTATTAGCAAGCTTTGCTAGGTCTAACTTAAAAACATGTCCAGAATCTGATAATTTATTGCAACTCCATTGCTACTGCTCTGGTTTAAGCCACCATCATCTCTCATCAGGGTGACTGATAGAGCCTGCTATCTGGTTTCCCTCATCCCACCTATCCTTCTTTTCTCTAATCCATTCTCTACATGGCAGCCAGTGTGATCCTTCTGATATATAAGCCATTTCATGTTACTCTTCTACGAGAGATTCTCATCCCATTTGTAATAAAATATAAGGATTTAATCATGACCTTCAAGTCTCATGATAACCTGACTGCCTCCCTGTCTCCATCAACCACTTACTTACCCTACTCTCAGTCTTCTTTAGCCACATCCCAATCTTTCTTCTCTTTGACCTTCTCATTCATCCTGAAAGACACAAGTGTTTCTAGCTCAAGGCCTTTGTCCTCATGGTTCCCTCAGTCTAGAGTATGCATCTAGGCCATCTTTGCTGTGACTCAACCTCTCCTTTCATTCAGGTCCCTGTTCAAATGTCATTTCCTGCAATTACAATATCTAACTCTACTCCCAGTCACTCTCTGTGGTAGATAACGAATTCTGCCATTAGAAGGTTGAGTCAGTATCTCCACCCTTGAGTTTGGGCCAATTTTTTGGCCTGCTTCGATCAAGAGAATGTAGAAGAGGTAGCAGTGTGCCAATCTGTATTAGTCTGTTCTCATGCTGCTAATACATACCCAAGACTGAGTAATCTATAAGGAAAAAGAGGTTTAATTAACTCACAGTTCTACATGGCTGAAGAGGCCTCACAATCATGGTGGAAGGCGAAGGAAGAGCAAAGCCATCTCACATGGCAGCAAGCAAGAAAGAGAAGAAGAGCCAAGCAAAAGGGGAAACCCCTTATAAAACCATCACATCTCATGAGACTTATTCATTAGAATAGGATGGGAGAAACCACCCCCATAGTTCAATTACCTCCCACTGAGTCTCTCCCACAACATGTGGGAATTATGGGAGCTACATTTCAAGATGAGATTTGGGTGGGGACTCAGCCAAACCATATCACAGTCCTAAGATTAGCCTTTAAGAAGATTGGCACCTTCCACTTTGGTCTTCTCTGGAGAGGCCAGCTGTCATGTTGCAAAGAAGATCCGGCTAGACTACTAAATGGTGAGACTAACACCACAGCGGGTGACAGAGGACACATGAAGGAGTCCTGAAGCATCAAACATATGAATAACTTCTTGGATCTTTCAGCATTGTCCAGTGCCAACAGAATGCTGACAAGTGGTTGATTCCACCTGGTGTCACATGGAGCAGAAGAACCATCCAGCTGAGCCCTCCCCATATTTCTAACCCACAATCATGAAAAATTGATGTCATTGTTTAAAGCCATTACATTTTGGGATAGTTTGTTACATGGCAATTGATAACTGAAATACTCTCTAACTCTTCATTCTGTTTATTTTTCTTCACAGCAATTATCTCAATAAGAAACTACACGATTATTAGTTTATTTGTCTACAGCTTATTAACTCTCTCTCCCTCCAGAATATGAACTCTGTGAGGAAAGGACTTTATCTTGTTCACCACAGTATTCCTAGTGCTTGGAACAATGCCTGGCCTATTTCAGGACTTAACATTTGTTGAATAAATTAAATACTGAGAACCCTAGTGTAAGCCTTAATTTTCCATAAAAAATTACACCCATCTTCATAGAAACATCATTTGCTTTAATCTCCATATCCAATTACTTTTGCCTTTTATATCAAAGTTCTCTATCAATTTGCTAGAAAAACTTACCTGGCATTTTTTGTAATCCAGAAAATACTTTGGTTCAAGATCTGCAGTACATTTTAAGATGACTTGGACATTATTACTATTCACTGAATAATCCTGTGGGTAGGTTAATGACAAAGTACCACTTAGTATCCTATCTTCCAGGATAGATTTCTGTGCCACCCAGCCCCTCCCATTTAAGTACATACAAATCCTCACTTTTAGGATAGCACATCCAAGCAGGGGCTGATAGTTCCTTATTAATTCCTGAGATCCCACCAATTTTTCCATCAGGGCAACACAAGAAAAACCCCCTCTTTGTTAGTCATCGAAGAAGATCATTTTCTGATATTTTTCCTCCCTGACTCACTGGCCCTCACCATGCATAAGACATCGGTCACTGCCACATTGGGAATGCCTTTCTCTGAAATAGGTTTGCTGTGATTTCTTTCATGCCTGGTTGGAACACAGAGTCATAATTAGAACAAGGCTCCTCTCTCAGATCATTGTTCTGATGGCTCTAAATTGGTTTGCACAGTCCCATTTTCTTTCTAAATGAACAGGACCTTTGCTTTTCTGATTGTGGACATGTGAGATTGATCACCAGGTCCCTGACACTTCCCTCTGACTAACGTTTTCCCTGGTGTTTTCAGGTATTCTGCCCTATTCATTTCACTTTGAAGCAAGTGCTGGGTTGCAATTTAATTTTTCTAAATTTAGTCTGAAGAAGGCTCATGGCCAATGGGAGGGGATTACAGCTTACTAGGAATCCGCATTTAAAGCAAAGGAAAGTTGTCTCTGGGGATCTGGATTTATTAACGGAGTTTGAGGACTCAAAAGAAGACCAAATAGACTTAGCAGCCACACTTCCCTGCTTCAATTTAACAGTCTCTTAAGCACAAAATCAAACACAATATAAATAAAGTGGCTTGACTCTTTCCTGAGTGCCTTACCTTAACTTCTCCTGTCTTCTGTCTTGCTGTCCCCTAGGTGTTCCCAAAGACCCCATTCTATCTTCTGTAAAGACCTCTAGCTTTTAAAAGAGAAACAATCACATCTCCTAAAGTGATTCCTGGTACAGCTGGAGCAGTCTGGCAGTGTTGAGACTTAAATTACTAAAAGATCAGATCTGTTGAAAATCTTCATTAGAAAAGGTACTAATTGTATGCAGTGTCTTTCAGAAAACCTGTTAAGTGCTTAAAATTGTACTTGGCATTATGAGAAATACAGAAACAAATCAATTTTATATCTTAGTCTTTGCTAACAAGGAAGTTAAAAAGAGAAGCCACAATATAGTATGGTAGTTTAGAGCAAGCACTGTGGAACTAAACTGACTGTGCTACAATCCTGTTAGAACACTTAGCCTTTCAGTGCCTCAGTTTCCTCATCTGAAAGTTGGATACTCACCTGTACTACCTGGTTGGTGTGATTATTTCAGCAAACATATACTTAATGGTTTCCTGCTGCCTTGTGGAATAAAGTCTAAAATCTTTTGTCTGTAATTTAAGAGCTTAAATTAGAAACTTTAGCCTTTCTGTGCCTCAGTTTCCTCATCTGTAAGTTGGACACAATAAGTGTAGCTACTTCATAGGGTTACTATGAGGATTTAAATGAGTTAAGTATAAACAGAAGAGTGTTTACTGACATGTTACTGACATGTAGTAAGTGATTTATATTTTACATAGATATGGATTATGCATACTTCTATATAGATATACTCTCCATACAATATAGGGAGGAACATATGACAGTGGCACCAGAATTCAGAGGCAAGAGAAATTATTTGTAGCTAGAGGAAATCAGAAAGGCTTTCTGGAAGATGCAGTGGCAAAGACAATAGTGCTCATAAAATATGCCTTGCATTAGCTCCGCTGCTTGCTTCCCAAGGCTTTTACAATTAGGGTCATGTGACTAGTTCCTGCCAATTACATGTGTATAAAAGTGCTGGGCTCATTTAACCTCTCTTCTCTCTTGCTGCAGTGAATGAGAAGGCCACTCACCCCAGATGTTGCAGCTAAAGATGGTAGAAAGGCCAACAGCCTGTGTGCCTGAATGTTGGTGTAGAGCAGTGACACATCACCCCACCCCAACACACACACCTCACAATGGATATGTAGTACGAGCAAAATATAAACCTATCGTGTGCTAAGGCACTGGGAGTTTAGGTTTAATTTTGCACTGTGGCATAACCTTGTGTGTATATATACACACACACATATAACCAACCTATTACACTGATTAAGGTAATCCTAGCTGCTGTAATCATTCTGTTTACGTAATCACATAAACCTAAAATTGTGCAATGGCTGACACATGGGACACACTTATTTCTTACACAGAATTCCAAAATGGTGCTTCTGAATGGTAGGTGGCTTCCCTCCATGTGATGATTCAGGTATGCCAGCTCTTTCTGTCTTGTGGTTTTGCCGGCTCCAAGCTGTGGTTTCCAAGGTCACCATGCTTATCTGCACCAAGCTGGCAGAGGGGAAAGGTCATGGAAGGTCCTTTGGAGGTTTAATGCAGGTCTAAAAGTGGCACACATTGTTTCTGTTCACTTTTCACTAACCCAGTTACAGGGTCTCCTCCAGCTGCAACACAGGCAAGTCAATGTCATTTGTCTGTATGTTCAGGAAAAAGAGGAAAGGGGTAAAGGTTTTTGGGGAAAAATAGAAGGCCCTGCTAAACACTTTTCTTGTCAACACATGTGTATGAAAAGAATGACAGTAAACTTACAGTTAGTTTCCTGTTCCTTCAATAGACATTTGTTGAGCATCTGCATTCAAAATGCATGCTAATTGACTGGTAGGGGGAGACACAGAGAGTCAGAAAGACAGTCTAAAGTTCATAATCAAATAGGAAAAAATATGTATATAATCAATAAAATATAAAGCAGAAAATGACAAGAGCTCCAAAAGAGGCTCAGATAAGACTTTTCGGGAGTTCAGAAGCAGGGCTCGCTTGAAGATTCTGTGATGGGAGTGGGTGTTCTGGGCAAAACATAAGCAGAGGCACAGAGGGAGGAAATCAGGGGGTCTTTATGACAGAAAGTCAGAGATTCACTTGGACTCCAGTGAAGGGTGTAAGAAGAGAAGAGAGAGAGTTTATGTTGGGGTCTGATCTTTCAAACTTTCCCTAATCACACACGATGTGCGTTTCCGAGAGAGGCTATTCAATCATCCATCTCCACAGTTTCTATTTTTTCCCACCTATTTTTCATTAAGCAGGTACTCTGCTCCTTTTCCACTTCAAATAATTATAAAGATGATTATGGAAATTATAGTGGTGGTGTTGCTAATGATTAGGAGGGAGACAAGATTTTGTAAAATGTCCTCATCTACCCAGAAATCTTTCTGCCTCACTCTAAGAAGAATCCTTGAGACCATGATTCATGAGCCACCGAGAGCCAATTCCCAACCCCTGGGAGCCCACATGAGAAACACTGCTGCAGACGATGGGCTGTTTGTGAGAATCAGCAGAGCAGGGCTGCTTGGCAATCGGTTTAGGAAACACAGAAATCATAAAGCAGCACATTTAGGCCAACTCAGAATGGGACCGAGAATCTTCACCAGACCATGGGATGGCAAACCCAGGTGTTAAGGCTGGATTTCCACACCTCAGCCTTTCAAAAAAGAACCAGTGGATAAAAGCACTCTGGAAAAAGGGTACTGATTTTTCATTTAAATTAGGTGGACAGATAGCTCAATGCATGACACTGTAACAACCTGGCAGATCAAGTTTAGCAATAATGAAAGATTATTTCGGTTGAGCATAAATGTCACCAGAAAATGGGAAGTGTGCTGCCCAGCCTTGTCACATGAAGTTCACCCCATTCTTCTTGTGCTTTGCCTTCCTGACCTTCTGGACGCATTTCAGCTTTTGAATACATTAGAGAATGACAAGAAGACACCTCTGCCCCGTGAAGACCATGACAACACCTGTATCAGTTTCCTAGGGTTGCTGTAACAAATCACCACAAACTCAGTGACTGAAAACAACAGAAATGTACTCTTTCACAGTTCTGGAAAGTGCATTCCAAGCAGGGGGTCTCTAAGGTGGGAGAGCACTAGGCAAGTGTGATTGAAGCAAAGAAAGCAAAAACAAGAGTAGTGTGAGCTGAGGGGAGTCTTGGATCACACAGTTACGGTCAGGTTCACATACTGGCAATGAGGAGTCAGGGAGTTATTGAAGAAAATGAAAAATACTGGTGGTCCATGTTAAGCCTTCAACTTTTATGCATACCATCCATTCTGTTGGAATTCCTAGGCATCCTTCAGGACAAGATTGTGCCCACTTTCCCTCACTATGCCCTACTCTCTCCTCCCCTTCACCACCTTCTCCTTCTCTTCTCCTTCTTCTTCCTCCTGCACCATCTACACATAGTATTAATCTTAACCTCTTTTGTGCCACCACCATCCAATGTACGTGTCTCTAGAAAAATACCTAGCATGTTGCTTTGCACACAGTAATCCCTGAATAGTGTTTTCCTTCTTTATCTCTTAAAATCTTTACCACAACTTCAAGAATTTTCACTGCAAATCAAATTTGAACTGAGTTTTTAGAGAAGCCCAAGTTTATGTGCAAAGACATAAAGATATAATAGAATCCTTTCAAAGAGCTCTCTGGCTAACGCTCAATCACAGGGAACAATGCATTGCCTGACGTTTTCAGATTCCCAGACCAGACATAGAATATGATAGAGGGAGGGAAAGGGGTGAGCCATTTTCTAGAGGTTTTTTGGTTCCTATCCTTCTTCCAGAATCCATCTTTATTCTCAGGGCAAAAGGAATGTGCACAGGTATAAGCGCCATGACATTTTTCAAGCCAATTCATATATATATATATATATACACACACCCTGTAAAGGATCTAAGGAACTCTAAAGGACTCCAGGGTGATACAGGAAAGTGTGTGTGTGTGTGTGTGTGTGTGTGTGTGTGTGTGTGTGTGTGTATGAGTGTAGAGAGAGCCAGAGTTGATGTATGTTGGACATGGGGGAGGAAGTGGTAGATTAAGTTCGTAGAGATCAAGACCATCCTGGCCAACATGGTGAAACCCCGTCTCTACTAAAAGTACAAAATATTAGCTGGGCGTGGTGGTGCGTGCCTGTAGTCCCAGCTACTTGGGAGGCTGAGGCAGGAGAATTGCTTGAAAGAGGAAAACGGAAGTTGCAGTGAGCCAGGATCGCGCCACTGCACTCCAGCTTGGTGACAGAGCGAGACTCTGTCTCAAAAAAGAAAAAAATGTGTAACAGGCATTTGACTGCTTAGCCAAATGTAAGAGTAGTTCCCAGAGAACTACATCATTATATGGGAAGGAGGCTGTTTGTAAGTGGAATACTTCAGGCTAGGAGAAGGTTTCAGCACCTGCTTTAATCAACCTTACAACTATTTTTATGAAGATTTACACTTACAGAAGTTTGAGTCGTTTTCTTGAGTTCCTTCCCTTTGCTTATAGTTTGGAATTTTTCCATGTTTTTGGACACAAATAAATGCAGCTGTTTGCTCTGCAAGAGCTATGGAAAACATATATTTATGCTGCATTTGTAATACAGAGAATGTTCAATTGAGACTGAATTTGGCTTTTTGCCTTATGTTTCAACTTTTCTTTTTAATAACGTAAGATCTTTAATTTATGCAAATTATGCTATTGACTCATCAGCATGGTATAGTGAAAGAACAGGGGTCTGGCCATAAACACAACTGAGTTTCAGTTCTGCTTTGGCAGTAATGACCTTCCTGGATGTGGGAGATTATATTTTTGAAAGACGGCTGCAAGAATCTCACATCTCACGTACTCCTTTATGATATGACTTTGATATCCTCTCATCAAGAGGAGAAGTCTGTGTCCTCTTCTCTAAAATCCAGATGAGCTTGGGACTTCCTTGTAACCTCTGGAATGTAGCAGAAGTGACCATGCATAACTTCTGAGGCTGGGGGGTCTTAAGGACAATGCCACTTCTGCTTTGTTCACCAGAACATTCGCAATAGGAGCTGTGCTGCCTCTAAGGAGTGTAACTGTCCTGAGGCTGCCATTCTGCGAGGAAGCTGAGTGGCACAGAGTAGCCCCGTGTAGGTGCTCCAGTCAACAGTCCTCGTCTTCGAGTTTTCCCAGCCCAGGAACAAGACATGCGATTGAACCTAGAGACAATCCACAGTCCCAAGCAGAGAATCACTCCAACCTTCAAGGATTTCCAGCTGAGACCCTAACCAGAAAAGAGACAAGCTTTCCCTGTTATGCCCTTTCTGAATTCCTGACTGACGTAATCTGTGAGAATAATAAAATGAATGTTCTGTGCTACCAAGTTTGGAAGCAACAGAAACAGAATCAGGAGCAATAGAAATAGAAATACTTAAATAGAAATTCGGAACCTGGAAGTGGGAGTCAATTGTAACAACAACAACAACAAAAATGGAAAGATGTAGCATTAGCACTGGGATACCCCACAGTGGGTGGGAAGCCTCTTGTGAGGGAAGGCAGGACAAGCTGGGAGGGCCTCACAGGGAGTGTGGATGAGGGTTTAAAGGAAACTGAGGAATACGTTATCAGAAGCCAAGGAAAGGGAGATCCTTGTTATGCAGTGGAAGAAGGTTCAGCAAAACTGTTTTCTGTGATAATGCAGAAAATAGAAAACATATTTATTAAACTTGATTTCCAGGAGAAGCGTTGAGGGTGCTCAGTAACTTCTTTCCGTTCCCTATAACAAAATGAAAGGAGTGGCAGAAACTAAAGAATGAACTGGAAGGATACATAAGGCCTCAAAATAGTCATCTTAGCCAAGAAAGTGTCCCAAATTAATTAGGCTCTGGGAAAATATAAATTCAGAATAGGACTGTAAGATCCCTTGTTTAACTCTCAGAAATATCTTACATGCTACTTCAGAGAATCTTCCAGGAAGATAAAAGTCCTTCTCCAAGGATCTATAGTGTTTGCCTTATAGATCTTCTTTATTAAACAATAAGACTCCAAAGAATCTTGAGGGCACTGTCCCACAATAGTGACACAAAGACCCAAAATAGAGAAGGGCAAAATCTCTTTCAAAGAGATTTGAAAGTGTGATTTTTGTCTATAAAGTGGATTATATGTTGATACAAAATAAAACAAGACGAAACACCACAAAGTTTTTTGTTTGTTTGTTTTTTAAAGGAAGCATGTCAGCTCAGCTCTGATGGACAGGAACAGATACAGAGTCAAATGAAAATAATCCTTTTGATCCCCCACTCCCAATCTTTTAAAGGCAAGAAGCAGGCTAAAAAGGCTATTCAATTACATACTAAAGTATTTCTTATGGAAAAAGAAGGATAACTGGGAGAGCTGAACCAAGAACCATGAAGAAAAACTCTCAGAGACTATGAATGAATACTAAGCTGTCCCCACATTTCAGAATTGCTATGGACCGGTGACCACCAATGCCTTTCATTTTCCCTGCTTTTGAACAGGAGTGTCTACAGCAGTTATCTAATTCCTGTTCTACTGTGACATGCTGCTGGCATGAGGGACAGATAACTCATCTCTTTAGTTCATAGATCTACAGAACAAGGGGAAGATTGACCCAAGAAAACTGTACCTGAGGAGTGTCAACCACACTTGGACAAGATTTAGTTGAGATTCTGGACTTATAACTGATGTAGTAGCAGGAGGAAACTTTGGTTGTCTTAGGAGAGAGGTTATTCATTTTGTATATATGATGGGTATTATAGCCAGTGGATGTGGCCACTGTGGTAGACTGTATTTTCCAAAGGTGACTGCAACAATTTCTTCCATCCCACAAGCTCCTTTAAAATGAAACCTTGATACTCATCCATACACAAGAGGTGGCATCTGGACAGGTTTTTGACTCACTCATAACCGAAAAATAATGTGGTGGATATGATGTTGAATGAATTCCAAGAATAGATGATGAAAGGCAGTATAGACTCCACCTTGTTAATTAGAATAGTCACTCTTGTGACTCCATGGCACCATGAGAAAACTTTACTACTCTGAAGCTGCTGTGTTATGAGGAAGAAATGCCATATGGAGAGACCACACATAAGGCATTTTAGCCAACAGTCTTAGTTTTTGGGTCCTCCCAAAGTAGGTGTCAGGTGTGCAAAAGAATGAGTCTTCAGATAACTCCAGCCTCCAGCCACTGAGTCATCCCCTGTCTTTGAATCTTCTCAGCTGAGGCCTCATGCTTCATGGAGCAGAGCTAGCTGACCCTACTGTGCCCTTTCTGCATTCTTGAACATGGAATCCATGAACATAAAGAGATGTTTCGTACCACTAAACTTGGGATGGTTTGTTATGCAGTTATAGTAACTGAAGCCCTGGACCTCATTTGGCTTTCACATGTGTACGATGAAGAGTTTGGCTTAAGTGACTTCCAAGATCCATTTTTTTCAGCTACAAAGACTTGAATATCTGATCTCATCACTTAATGGCTTAAGATCTTTTGGGTCAGAGTGGTGCTACTTCCCTTATCCCAAATCTGTTTTCATCTTTCTCAGCGAGTGGCCACCCGGCTAGAGAGTACATTTCCTGGCCTCTTTTGCAGTGGTGTGTAGCCATATGACTGTTCTCACTAATGGAATGTGAGTGGAAGTGACATATGCTACTTCCCTGTCACTTGCTTAGAAAGATATTGCCTGGACCTCTTCCCTTCCCACATGCTGAAACACACTTGAGCTGCAACCCAGCTTCAAACCTGCATCTGAGGGCAGTAACCAAGTGAAAAGGAATCACAGTATGTAAGGAATCTAGGGTTCAGAGTGGCCTTGGGGAGCAGGGCTGCCCTGCCAACCTGTCTTGCGAAGGAGAAATTATATTCTTTCTTAGTCAAGCCACTGTGTATTTGGGTGTCTTTGTTACTGAAGCTTAGCTTTAATCCTAATACACACTTCAAAGGTTCCCAGTGCTTGTGTGCTAAATTCCAACTTCCTTAACACATGGCTAAGGCTGTGGTCCCCCCTCCAGCCTGATCTCCTGTCACTCTCTTCCCTCCTGTCTGTTCTCTGGTCACACTAATCTTCATTCAGGTTGTTTTGTTCTCACACTGTTCTCTCTGCCCGCTTGCTACTCCTCAGTCCACCTTCTTGCCTACCTGACTTTCATACATTCTTCAGGTCTTGCTTTCAGTGGCACTTCACTAAGATTCCCTATTAGATCTCTCAAAGAAAACCTGTTTTTTTTTTTTTTCCTTTCATAGCATTTATCACCTTAGTGATTAAATAACTTTTGCATAATCATTAGATGTCTGCTTCCCCACTAAACTATAGACATCATGTGGATAATATTTACATCCCTCTTGTCTCCCTACTAGCCCCAGTACTTAAACACTGCCGGGCACAGCAGGAACTCAACATAGGAGGAACTCAAGAAGTATTTGTTGAATGTTATTTAATGAACTTGTAAGATAGCTGACCAAGGTTTGCAGTTTAGGCTTGTGGCCACAGAAGTAAGCAAAATATTAACCTGCCCCCGTAAGTATCAGCCTGTGACCTTGTCCTGAAAGTTATTATGCTCACAAATCAGCTGAGCGCACCCCACCAGGCTGTGACCCTCCTGAGCTTGCTCCCTATAGACCATCTTGAGTGTCATCAGGGACGCTTCTGATAATAGACTCTCTCTCTTTAAAAAATTGGTTTATGGATGAAAAAGTCCCAAGTATATAGGATGCTGAGTTTAGCAGAATCTGTATGTAAATTGGTATTTTGCTGGTGATCAATCTTGCGCTAAAAATGGAAAATCAATAAAAAAAAAGAAAATCTAAGGGGAAAAATAAGTTGTAGACATTTTTGGTCCAATGATTTTCCAAGTCTGAGGACACTGCATCTGAGACCAAGGTTACTGTGTGTTTCAAAGGAGTATGCAAGAAAACCAGACAACCATCTCACACACTCAGAATATAGCACAAGCCCCCAGCGAGAGAAAAGTTCCAAAGGCAATACCTTCCTATAGCATTCACTGGGGAAAGCCTTTGTAGTATCTCCTTGAACTAAGAAGGGATTCATCATTTGAGAATAGCAGTTCCAGAATCTTGCCAGCTGCAGAGTTCACTAAACTGCTGAAGGGACAGGAGCTGACTCACATACCAGTCACCTATTGTATGAACAGCAGTGAGCTTCAGGACATTGGAGAAGCATGAAAAAGAATAAAAATGAGTCCAAAATGCCCCATCTTGCAGCCTTCAACTAGGTATCAAAATGATTTGGCACAATAGAAAGATGTTGATTGCATGGAGGAAGGGCAACTATTACTGAGTGCCAGTTCGAACTGCTTTGACTGAAGTTGATGGGGCGGTAGGAAGTCTTGAAATGGTGAAGCATTCGCTAGGACCTAGTGGACATACACAATGTGAACGTTCTCTAGATAACTTATGTAAATGGCTAATTAACTTTATTATAATGGGGGCAGGATGTGTCATCGAAAAGAAAGTCGCTATAAGGGCTGGATTGTGCCCTTCTCCCAAATTTGTATGCTGAAATAGGGTCATTGCAGATGTGATTAGTTAAGATGAAGTCATGCTGGAGTTGGGTGGGTGTCTTATCCAATACGACAGGTGTCCGTATAAAAAGGGGAAAATTGGACACAGAGACAGATATCCATAAAGGGAAGATGATGTGAAGAGACACAGACCTGGGACAGATCCTTCTCTCAAAGCCCTCGGAAGGGACCAACATTGTCAACACCTTGACTGCAGACTTCTAGCCTCCAGAACTTTGAGATGATAAGTTATTCTGTTTAATCACCCCCCTCTGTGGTCCTTTGTCACCCCTAGCAAACTGACACCCTAGCATAGCACAGCACTGAGGAGCTGGGGGTGTGAATTTTGGAGGAAGTGTAGTCCTGGATCCACACCTTACGAGCTATGTGACTTTCATCAAGTCTTTAAAAAAAATTCTTTAAAGTCCTCAGCTTCCTTTTCCTTCACGTATGTGGGTAATTAAGACTCCAAATAGTCAACAGCCCATGAAGTGCTGGGCGGAGGCTGCCATTCCCATACATGGGCACTGAAGGGTGATGGCAGGCACATCAGTTCTGGAAGACCCTGTCCAGTCTTGCTTCGATGGCTAGATAGGCACCAAATATTTACCTGCTGAGGTACCAGCACCACCTGCATCAGGGCTTTGTCTACCTCTTTAAGGTCTTGTCAACTTGGTTTAGGAACGGGAGCCATTGTAGGAGAGCCATAGAGAGCTCTCAGTCATGAGGGAGGCTCCTGGGCCATGAGCATTGGGTCTCTCCTGGACTGGGGAGTTGAATGGGAGAGAGGGGTAAGTGTAGGGTTCATTCAAGGGAGACAGAATAGCCATAATTTACCAATCTATGTGGAAGTATTTTGATATTTCAGTGACTAATAGGGCCTTCCTGGCTTTCACCTGCTGAGTATCAGGCCTGGGATCATCACAGATAATTATATGGTTTTGTGAAGATTAGATGCAGGGACATGTCACATGCTTAGAAAAGTGTTTGGTGTATGAAAAGTCCTCATTAAATGCGATTTATAGTATTATTGAGAAGACTAGTACCTAAATTGAGCTCAACAATCATTTTTAAGCACCTAATATGTGCCAGGCACTGTAGGCGCAATCACTGCTCTTAAGGAGTTTAATTTTAGCAAAGCTCAGACACTGTTTTCTATTCCTCTGCTTTTCCTGATGAAGGGAAACTGAGGCTCCTCCAGTGTCTCAGTACCTGTTGCTGACAGTTCCACCTTCTTTTCCATGCTAGATGTTCTCATACATTCCTCAATAACAATTACTTTAGGAACCCTCTTATGCCATGGTTTGGCTTAAGTGACCCCAGAACTGGTATTTTCTAAAAATATATATGTATAGAGGCCTGAGTTTAATTGATTTTGTTTCCACTAAGATGAACAATGTCAGGTTTGGTTAATACTTGTCTAATATATATTTTTCCAAACAGGACAAGGAAGAATAATTTGTGATAAAAATCAGAATTGCTGCTATAGTAGCTTGTCTCCAAAGATGGAGATCATCAAATCCTTCCCTTCCTGTACAGACATGGCTCCTTTCTATTACCATCTAGAGGTGGATTCTATTCACCCACCCCTCTACATCTGGGCTGACCTGGTTTTGAATGCTTTGACCAATAGAATATGGTGGAAGTGACTCTACGCCCGTTCCAGGGCTAGACTTTAAGAGGACTGGTAGCTTCTGTTTCCTCTCCCTTAGAACACTAGCTCTTGGGAAGCCTTCCCTTGGGAACTCAGCTGCCATGCCGTGAGAAGTTCCCCTGGGAAGCTGCCATATTGTGGGAAGCCCAGCATGAAAAGACATGAGTGGGGGCTTCAGTTGACAGCCTCAGCTAAGCTCCCAGACCATGGCCAGCAATGTAAGTGGATCATCTTGAATGTCCAGTGCAGTTCAGCCTTCAGATAACCACAGCCATGGCCATCATTTGATATTCACCCAGGAAACTCCACATGAAAACCACCCAGCTGAGCCCAGTCACAAAACTAAAAGAAATGGTAACAAATTGATGTTTAAGCCACAAGGTTTTGGGTGGCTTGTTGCATAGCAATAGACAACCAAAATTCCGCTCTTTGTGAACTTCAAATACCTTCAACTCCTAAGCATTGTGAGGGAGCCAGGGCATGGGAATTAGAAGTCCCAGGTTGTAGCTACAGCCTTGTCCTTAACATACTTTGTGACCTTGGGCACGTTGCTTTATCTCTCTGGGCCTCTCTTTCTTTCTTTCTTTCTTTTTTTTTTTTTGAGACAGAGTCTTGCTCTGTTGCCCAGAATGGAGTGCAATGGTGCGATCTCGACTCACTGCAACCTCTGCCTCCTGGGTTCAAGTGATTCTCCTGCTTCAACCTCCCTAGTAGCTGGGACCACAGGCATACACCACAATGCCCAGCTAATTTTTTTACATTTTTAGTACAGACGGGGTTTCACTATGTTGGCCTGGCTGGTCTCAAACTCCTGACCTCGTGATTTGCCTGCCTTGGCCTCCCAAAGTGCTGGGATTACAGGCGCGAGCCACTGCACCTGCCCTCTATTTCTTCTTTGGTATAGCAAGGGGTCCAGATCTCTATGATTCTTAATATTTCTATGTGCTAAGTTACTATAATCTTTCCTGGATAATAGTAACAGTACCTTCACTAATCTTTCATAGAGTCCCCACCCAAATGTAAAATTAATTTCCTAGAGTCACAGGCCTTGAAGATCACCTAGCCCAATCCACCCATGGTGTAGGTGACAACACTAAGTCACAGAAATGTTAAGGTGTCACACTTCCTGTTTCAACTCACTCCTCCTTTTTTTAACATTTTGTCCAATTACTGCTTCCTTCACCTTGGAGAGTTCATTGCTCCTTGTTTTCCAATGTTTCCAATGTCCCGAGATTTGGTGAGTCTAATCACCCATTCACGCTTTCCGCATCTAGGTAGTCTTCAATCTTGCCCCTCCCACAGCTTTCCAAATAGACCTGGTTTTCCTTTCAGTTCCCCCCTCCCAACCCATCAAGATTGTTGTTGTTTAACAGTAAAATATATATAACATAAAATTTACCCTTTTAACCATTGCTATATGTACGCAATGGATCTAGTTTTATGGTTCATTTTCAGTTACCGAAAAGGCTTTTTGTGTCTCACATCACAGCTAGAGTCCAATTCTGGGGTGTCTCTCTCTGTTTCTGCAGTCTTAAGCTCTTGGGAACACAGCTGTCATACTCCAAAAGCCTGGAGGACAGAGGTTTGGGTCCTGGTTGTCATCCTCACAGCCTAGTTCAGCATGTAAGAGAAGCTCAAGAAAGGCTTATTGAGTGAGTAAATGACCTGGTATGTTAAAGGAGACCCTGCTTAGCCTCTCTTACAGTACCTTAAGATTGTTTTTTCTGTCTCATGGAAACAAATGGGGCCAATAAGTGGCAACCAATGTGTCATGTGGATATGAAGGGGGCACCCATGTACCTCTTTCCCAAAGGTAAGCTGCTTGGTGCAATAGCAGGGAACATGACACGCTGGCAAACACCCTTGATGACAGTGTCTATCTAGAAATCACGTTTACTTGCAATTTTGAGTTTCTTTTGGAGAACAAAGAGAAATTTGACTGAATGAGGTCAAAGCAATGTAATGAATGTCACCAAGGGCTGGCAATTTCCACCCTACAGATACATGAAAGTGATCAGATCACTCCCCCTTTGAAACAGCTGCCCCGATACACTCACACACCATGGCTCTGAGCTACAGATCAACTCCTCTTTTCTACTGCCAGGCCAAGGGAGCTCCAGCAACTCAGGAACCCAGAAAGTTTTGGACAAAGAAAGGAATTGCAGCTTTGGCCAAAGTCAGGAACTAGTGCTGGTAAAATCTGTGTCTAACAAGAGTGGAGGAACAGTAAAACTCCTTGGTCTGGCTTTGCAGCTTAGTGTTTGAATCTCCTGTTTCAATGCAATTGTAAGGTGCAGAGCAAGGCCTGGCCCAGGAGCCAATTCTCATACTGTGAAAGCTTTGATGTGCTGTCTTGGTCACAGCCAGGCTACAGAGGTTGTTACCAACTGGGAGAGCCACATCATTAGATAAATGCCTTGACCTGGTGTGGAGGTGGAGGTGGATAAAAATCAGTGTCCAGTGTTTTGAAGGACAGCCTAATGGACAATAAATATTTTACCAGCACTGGCCATTTATATGAAATGCCACCTTTTCACCTTCTCAATCAAATTGTTTTCTTTTTTTCCCCCTTCCCCAAGCCCCATTATTCTTCTACAGTACAGAAGAAAAAACATTTCTGTCACTTCACTAGCAATTTCTGTATACATAGTAGGTCCTTGTTCATGTTTATTCTCTTCTTTTTTCTCCCTTTCCACCCATACCCACTGGCTAAAGATTGTCCCCCACCCTAAGACAAAAATTAGATAGGAGGGCACTGTAGGTGATCCTATTTTAAACATTCATCAGATTTTCTTTTTTCATAAGGCTTCCAGAGCGACAGGGTCAGTCCCTCTTCTGGCCTGCAGGAGAGGCCAGTGGCCCCCAAGTCAGACGTTTCTATTTTCAGCTCCCCAAGTCCAGAGAGCAGTAACCTCCACCTTGCCAAGGGCCAGGCTGCTAACCCGCCAGCAGCATGGGGCCTGCTGCCTCTCTGCGTTTTTATTTCCATAAATTTACATCAAATTTGTGCTGAATCATATCCCCCCCACGCAGAAGAAATGAAATACATTATCAATAAGTACAACAAATTTGAATAATCTGAGAGCGGATGACTTTTCTTGTCTCTTTTCCATTTAACTCCTTACGTGGGCTGCATCTCGATATGCTTCCCCCTCCAGCCTGGGGTTGGATTTCTCCCCACCCAGCCAGCACCCACGGTTTTCTGCTCTCCTCCCATGGTTCTTGATCTTTGGGCCTCTCCTCTGGCGCCCCAGGCCCTGTCTTTCCCTCTGTCTCTCTGCTCCTTTCAGGTCATCCTCCTTTCCTCCTGACATCTCAGCCCTGCTTCTGGGAACCCATCCACCAGCCAAGGAGTGGCCTTTCCACCTCTGCTCCTCCCCAACCTGTCTCCCGCAACATCCAAGCCAATCAGGCCCAAGCCTGTGCCCCCTTAGGATGACAATTGCAGTCCCTGGCCTGCCAGTCCGTCATCAGACCCACTCAGTCATTCTGAGTGCCTCGGAGGGAGGGAGTTCAGCAGCGAGTGCAACTTCCGTCCACCCCCTGCTGCCTGGCTGATTGGCAGCCAGCTGGGCTGGAAGGGAGCAGCTCGTGCTGATTGTTTGCCGCTGGGCAGGAAGGGCTTGGTCGGGGGGTGGCCGCTAGAGGACCTGAGAGCTCAGGGGTCTAAGAGACACAGACGATGCCCTGAGTCAGGAACCTGGCCAGAATCTCCCATCTGCCCCTCTGGTGTCTGGCTGCTGGCCCTCTGTAGGGAAATGATAGATGAGGTCCCTCCCAGAGGACCTATGTAGGGCGAGGAGAGAGAGGCTTATCTTCTACAGAATTGAGGCCAGTGATTCAGGGGACCTCAGGTCTCAGGCCTCTGCAGGAGGCCTGGCTGCAGGACAGACCAGGACCTGCAGTCTCTTGACCCTGGTTAAAATCAAGAGCAAAGGAAATAGTTTAGCAGCCAGGCTATAGGGGCTCCTGGTAGGACCTGTCAAAACGGTCCTGCCTTGAGAAGAGCAAGAATTGGAAGAATTGGGGACCTTGGCTCATATAGAGCTGATTAATAAATATATGTATGTACACACACACATACACACACACACACACACACACACACATCATTATAAACTACAGTCATTATGAATCATTTTCTGCCCAGATTGAGTTTCTTAATTGAGGCAGGAGAAAAGTCACTGGGGAAGAAAATGGCCATGAATATTGCCCCAACTGATATTGCCGGACTTCAGAGAGCAGCCCAGCCAAAATCTCTACTGGAGATTTGCTTAGTTTCCTTTAATGAGAACTCCAACCGCCAGAATTTTGCTTGGACAGCCAGCATTTGAACTGAAATACTGTCTGGAGAAGTCACATCAAAAGCTTTAGGGCTTTCCCACGTGTCTGGGGCTGCTGAGACCTGGCCAGAGTATTCGTGCAAGTCAGTATAGAATCCATAATGAGAGCTTAGGTTGCTAACAATAAGTTCAAATCATCCTTTCTTTCCCAGTCTCCCCAGAGATTTTGTTTGTTTGTTTTCATCAGTCTGTGCTGGCTCAAGTTTTTAGATTAAGCTATTTTGGAGTTTCTGCGTCTAAAACCCTCTCAAACTTTTAAATGTGAAAAGCATCACTCAAAAGCATCTAAGTACTTTCTTCTAACACTATAGGTGCACATAAATAAATCAATAAAACTGGTCCTGGGGCTATGAATATATATGGAAAAATTAGATCTCTAGAGATGAGTTTTCAGAAAGCTAAGGGGATGTGAAAATAGAGGCTAAAGCAAATGTTTCAATACTTTGCAACAGGGTGGCACATTTAAGACAAGGGCACAGGGTTTTTAAGTGGTCTTGTGCCACTAGACTGTCGGATGGGACATTTAATGTACTGCTTTTATAGGGATAAAGACAGTTGGTGTATAGGTTTATTTTTTTCTTTGAAAAAAGTTAACCACAAAATAATTAGCTCTCTTTTTGTCAGTCTGGGCTGCTGTTGATGAGGTATCTAGAGGCCTTCTGGTATAGGTGCCTAAAAGCTTAAACTGCATTTAATTATTATTATTACTCAATGTCAGGCTACATAAATGAAAAGAGATAAAAAAGAATTGCTTGCAGCTACATTGCCTTGGTTTGTGATTTCATCACATCTCACAAGCAAAGCAGGTTTGAGCTGGCACTTGGGGCATGAAACCTCTAAGGAAAAGCCAGGCAGCTAGAGATGCCATTTCAACTGAGTTGAAAGTTTCTCCACATGCTGGGGAGGGTATAGGCTTGCCACGCTTTGATTTTCCTCCCCAGCTTTATTTTTAAATACCTTAATAACTGTCTCACTTATTTCAGAGAAGGAAAGCAAATAGGGGAAATGGAGTCACAAGGAGAGTAGTCTTAAAGGTACATAGTCTAGAATGTGAGGATTTCTTGGCTCTCAATGGCTCATGGGTTGTCTGTCCTGCTGCCTGAAATACCAGTGAGGGTGCCAAAGGAGCAGTGGTACATCATGAAGGGCTCAGTTAAATGTGGAAACTGGAATGGGCTTTCCCACCTGAATGCAGGCAGAGAGCAAGGTGCAGAGAAGGAGCCTCGAAAGGCAGATGGGCCAAGTTCTGCCCACTTTTCCTACAGTCTATTTCATCCACAGGTCAGGACAAAACCAGATGGCTTGCCAGAGGGCAATATATTGGCGGACAGTACCTTGCTTTTTAGGCATGAGACGTCAGGCTTAGGAACAAGTGCTTGGCACTGAGTTAATTAACTCTAGACATTCAGCTCAAGGATGACCTTCTTTCTGCCTCCTTGGATTAAATATATAATGAGTTAGGCAGTCCCGAATGGTCAGAAGACCAGAAGCTTTAGCTGCATTCTAGGCACCCCTCCACCATTTTTTCCTTCTGTTCTCTAGAGCATTAGTTTGCAAGGCCCCTAGGACAGGGAGGGACATGGTGTGCAATGTTATTGAACTTCCCCAGGATGAGTGCTGCAGTTGTATGCAACAGGCAGAAAACCAACATGCTGACTAGTATACTGGTTCCTTTTCTTAGATCCTGGCCAGTCAGTTTGTTGTAGAATCTTCTTTAAATTCTGATGCCAGGGACTGTTGCTTTTTGAAGGGCTGCCAGGGAGAGTTCAAGCCATTCAGGCCCTTCATCAGTTGTGTCACCATCCATTTTGATACCTAGCAAATCGCCCTAAAACTTAGTGGCTTAAACTATAACTACTTATTTAGTATGTGATGCTATGAGTCAGCTAGTTGAGGAAGGCTCAGCTGGGTGGTTCTTCTGTTGGCCTCAGGTGGGCTCACTCATGTGCTTGTCGTCAGCTGGGGGGTCAATGGCCTCACTCACGCATCTAATGATTGTTGGCTGTTGGTTGGGAGTCCTATCTTATCCAGCAAGCTATTCTCTGAGCTTGTTTACATGGTGGTGATCACAGGTTACCAAGAGCAGAAGCAAGAGTAAGTCCCACTGCACAAGTGCTTTACAAGCCTTTTTTTCTGGTAACACATGTACAAACGTTGCTTTGGCCAAAGCAAGTCACATGACTGAGAACAGAGCAAAAGAGACAGTGGCAAGGCAATGAACAAAGAAGGGGAATGACTGCTACCATTTTGCAAACAATCTGTCATGTGCAAAACAAGGCCAAGAACAAACTTCCAAAGTGATACTTCATCCTTAGATTTCCAAGATGCTGGAGCCAGAAGTCCTAGTTGAGTCCCTATTTCTCCATGTTTCACACCTCAGTTTTCTTAACAGATAAATGGGGATAACATTCATTTCACAGGGTTGATCCAGAATCAACAGGGGTAAAAGTTATAAATAAATGTTGTCTATGATGCTTCCACAACTGTACAATGGGTTCACGACTTCTCAAACTTGTTGCTCATCTCCACACATAGTGTTTCTGGGAGTACAGAGGGCTCACTGTTGGTGGTGGTCCATGAGGGGGTTTTAAGTGTCACAGGAACACCTTGAATAAGATTGACTTACGGTTCAGATTCAACTTCCTTCTGTCATTCTCTTTCAGTCCTTCCTCTAAGAGAAGTCTCAGCTTAATGTCAATGTCTTTTCTTTTTGCTAATTATTTTATTTTTTGTAGAAAGGAGGTGTCTCGCTTTGTTACCCAGGCTGGTCTTGAACTCCTGTCCTGAAGGGATCCTCCTACCTCAGCCTCCCAAGGTGCTGGGATTACAGGCATGAGCCATGGGATACCACCAGTGCCAGCTCGTCTTTAACATCTTTCTCAAGCCATGCTAAACACCCCCGTCAGAGATTTTGGCCCTATTTAGAATTGAATGCTTTATTTTCAGTGTTTACATTTGCCTTCTATTTATGATAGCTGATACGTTAAAAAAAATAGGTACAAGCAAACATTAACAGTTTAAAAAATAATGCTAAGTATATAATAATACGTGGTTCATTCATTCTTACATTCAACAAAGATTTGTAGAGCATCTCCTGTGTGCCAGGATCATGCCATCAGCGAACCAAGGAAGCCCCTGCCCTCGGGGAGCTTTCATTCTAGGGGTGGGAGTCGGGATGGTGGTCACGGAAGGGCTGGATTTGGGGATGTGCTTCTTGCGGGGGACACAGGCCGGTCCGTGAGGCCCACCTTCTGCGCGGAGAGCGCTGAGGGGTCCCGAGTCACCTGTGGGCTGAGACCCCGGCCTCCGTTTGCCTAGAGGCCGGGCAGGGGGTCCTGGAGCCCGGGGTCGCGGGGCGGGCCGGCGGGGGTCGGCTGCGGCCCGGGCTGTGTCTGCGGCCCCGGCGGCCGCGCCCCTCCTCCCTTTCCTCCCGCGGAGGCTGACGTGGAGTCAACAGCGCGGGCGGCCGAGGGAGGCGGCGGCGCGGCGGCTCGGAGGCGCCAGGCCCTGTTTGGGCCGCGCGGGGCCCGGGCGGCGGCGGCGCGACGCGGCGAGGAGGAGGAGAAGGAGGCGGGGGTCCGTGAGGCCGGCCCGCGCATGGAGGAGGAGGCCATGAACGGCGACCGGACCGAGAGCGACTGGCAGGGGCTGGTGAGCGAGGTGAGGCCGCGGCGCCGGCCAGGCGGGATGGGCCCCGGGCCCGCGCCCCCGGAGAGGCCCACCCGGGAGGGACGAGCGAGGGGCGCGCACCCCCAGTGGCCGCGGCTGCCGCCCCCGCGCGACCCCGCCAGGTGGCCGCTCCTCCCGCACTCGGGACTGCGCGGGCGCCACTTTCTTCCGCGCCATCTGGTGCCAGCCTTTGGGGAGGGGCCCCCCGGGAGGGGTTAGCCCTGGATTGGAGGCTGCCGCCCTGGGATCCGGGAGGAGAAGCTGCCAAGCCCCACCTGCCTGCCCGCTCGCCACTGTTGTGGAGCCGAGCGATTGGACGGCGGGGACTGAAGCGGAAAGGTGGTGCCATGGGGGAGAATCCGAGCCCTGGGGTGGCACCTGGGCCAGGTGGAATTCTCTGCGGCGGTGGTGGTTCGAGTTGGGGGACTTCGGGGGTCCCCCGCAGCCGGTCACTTAGTCACTAACTCATTCCAGTCAACACGTGTTTACTGCGGGCCCACCATGTGTGAGGTGGGGAGGGGCATTTATCAAAAAAGTGAAACACAGGTGCGAAGTGATTCGATTTGCGGAAGCACAGGACACCGTGTCTCCTGCCCCGTGACTCTTTTGTCATAAACATATGCCAGGGTCCACTTTCAGGCTCCTGTGCTGTTTGCTCTTTAGTCCCCACTAAGAGTTTTGCTGACCAGGAGAAGCTGCTGGCCTCTCCAGGTGAGAGGGAACGCGGGCGTCTCCCTCTCACAGGTAAGCTGTCCTGGTTTGCCACCGTTTGTGCTGGCAGTTCCCGGTGTTACTTAGCCATACTGGGGAATTTTTCCCTTCTGAGAACCAAGCTCCAGCCCAAGGCTCCTTTTCCTTTGTTTTTTTTTTTTGTTTTTTTTTTTTTTTGAGACAAAGTCTCACTCTGTCAACCAGGCTGGGCAATCTCATCTACGCCTCCCAGGTTCAAGCAATTCTCATGCCTCAGCCTCCCGAGTAGCTAGGATTACAGGCACGCGCTGGCTAATTTGTGTATTTTTAGTAGAGACGAGGTTTCCCCATGTTGGCCAGGCTGGTCTCAAATTCCTGATTTCAGGTGATCCACCCGACTCGGCTTCCCAAAGTGCTGGGATTACAGGCGTGAGCCACCGCGCCCGGCCGGGGCTTCCTTTTCTTTACTCCTGTGCACTCAATGCGGAATGTATGGGTTTGCTCTTTTCCTTCCCTTGCGGGGTATGAGAAGGGAAACCCTCTACTGTCTCACTCCTTTCATCGTTTTCTGGGTCTCCAGGTCAGTCTGATAATAGTGCTTCATGCCCAGTATGTGCAGAGCATTGTGTTTCTGAAGAGGAGTGACAAGCGGTAGCTTCTGCCCTAGTTTAGTTTGCTCAGCATTGGTCTAGTAGTTGAAAGCTCTCCTGTCTGGCGTTATGATCCATTGTATTGCAGCCTGGCTCCATCTTCTCAAACTGTCAGGCTTTACCTCAAGGGACAGATCCTCTGGGGACTTTGTTTCTGGGCCCATCAAGATACTTAGTAGTCAAGGAGGCTGGAGGTAGTTCTCCTTAGAAGTCCAGTGTTAGACCCTTAAATCGCAGCAGAATCGTCACTACTCCAGCAACTGCCTATCAGATGCCTGTTAGGAGTTAGGTACATTGTTAGGTGCTTGGGATTCAGTGATGCATAAGACAAAGAACTCCCCTACCCTCAAAGACCTGGGGCTTTCATGATATAGTATGGGAGGAAGGTCATACCATAGACAGTAAGAGTGTGAGCGTACTAAAGGATGGAATGCCTTCAACTGCTAAATGGCATGGGATGTCCCTGAGAGGCTGGGCTTTCCCCCACCTTGCGCTGACCACATTATTGTGGGTTTCCTCACTAGGCTATGTGCTTTGTTTGGCTCTTTATTTCAAGGGCCTATACGCTGCACTCTGTATGTAGCAGGTGCTCAATAAATGCCTGTTGAATAAGTCAGTGAATCCTGAAGTAGGTCCTTCAGTTGTCCTGCCCATTCCAGCAGAGTTTCTTCAGAGTAACGCCTCCTTAATTTCCACGAATATGAGGTGGGCACATAGCCAGTGGCCATGAGGGGAGTGAAAATGGGTCTAACTTACTTCTCACCTTAATAACCAATGACTGTTTCTTGAGTGCATTTGTTCATGTGAAACATTTTACATGGCCTCATACTCACAATGATGACATAGCATAGGAATTCTTTCTTATTTTACAGATAAGGAAACAGTGGCTCAGACAGGCTAAGGAACTTGCTCAGAGCCTCACATCTGGTAAGTGGAAGAGGCAGGATTTGAATCCTGGTCCATCTGACTCCTTGCTTGAGCCTTGCTTGTCTGAGCCTCGCTAGGCCACACTTTCTGTTGTAATCATTACTCATCTGTCTGCATCTTCTGCTGGATGGCAGGCTCCCCAAGGAAGGGGACCATATCTGGTTCAACTTTGAGTCCCCAGTAACTGGATCAGTGTTTCTCAGAGTATGGCCTACGGATCACCTGCATCAGAGTCATTTTGGGTACCTGTGAAAAATTCAAGTTTATGTGTCTCTCCCAAATTTATTGTAATGAGTTGAATTGTGTACCCCCAACCATAGATACGTCTGAGACCTAACCCCAGTAGCTGTGAATGTGACTGTATTTGGAAATAGGGCTTTTGCAGATATAATCAAGTTAAGGATCTTTTGATGGGATCACCTAGATTTAGGGTGGGTCCTAAATCTAATGACTGGTGTCTTAGAAGAGAAAGGACAGAGAGATTTACGGCACAGACACACAAAGGAGCAGGCTACAGGAAGATGGAAATGCATGAAAGAGACCATGTGAAGACAGAGGCAGAGATTAGAGGGATGCAGCCACATGCCAAGGCATGCCAAGGGTTGCTGGCAGCCCCTGGAACTGGAAGGGGCAGATTGTCCCTCAAAGTCTCCAGAATAAAAGCAACCGCTGACACCTTCATCTTGGACTTCTGGCCTCTATCAATCACTGTGAGCAAATACTCTTGTTGTTTTAAGCCAGCCCATTTGTGATCATTTGTTCCAGCAGTGTATTAGTGCGTTTTCATGCTGCTGATAAAGACATACCCCAGACTGGACGATTTACAAAAGAAAGAGAGTTTTAATAGGCTTATGGTTCCATGTGGCTGGGGAGGCTTCACAGTCACGGTGGAAGGCAAGGAGGAGCAAGTCACATCTTACGTGGATGGCAGCAGGCGAAGAGAGAGAGCTTGTGCAGGGGAACTCCTCTTTATAAAACCATCATATTTCGTAAGACTTATTCACAATCACAAGAACATTATGGAGGAACTACCTCCATGATTCAATTATCTCTCATCAGTTCCCTCCCAAAACGTGGGAGTTACGGGAGTACAATTCAAGGTAAGATTTGAATGGGGACATAGAGCCAAACCATATCAAGCAGCCACAGGAAACCACAGTGGATAAGCTTAGAGGGAATTTACTAGGAAGAGGCAAGTAAGAACCCTCCCCTAGAGCTTCACTGGGGAACATGGCCCTGTCAAGACCTTAATTTTGGACTTTTAACCTCCAGGATTGTGCAACAGTTGAATTCTGTTGTTTGAAGTTCCCCAGTCTGTGATAATACTGCTCGAAAGTGCCTGGGGATGCAGCCCCCTGATTTGCCTTTCTTACAAGCCGAGCTGCCCAGGTGATTCCCCTACCCAGTCTCGTTTGACTGGCAGGGTTTCCATGGGTGTGACTGGGTCTGATACCAGCCAAGTAGGAATCAGGGAAGAGTGTGCTCAGCAGCTGTGGTGTTACACAGTGATTTGGGGACCTGACAGAAGAACTTGAGGAAGATATCACTGCACAGCTAATCTGGACCACATGGGATTTTTGTGGGCTTGCATCTATTTCTGCAGAAGTCCTGGGTGCTGCCTCCCACTCTATCCTCTCTCCATCACCCTTACTGCCCAGAGCCCTGTCCTCTCTTTCAATCAGTTTGCTTCCTCCAGTTGCCTCTAGGAAGCTGTTTTCATTATACGATCCTACAGAGATCAGTTTTATTTTCATTTTTGGTATAATAAGCTGAAATTTCAGCCTTCTCTCAGGCCCTGAAGTAAACACACCCATGCGTGTGAAAGAAGCATGGCCAGTGTTCTGTTTTGGAAATTAAATGTCTGGGGAGGGGCAGATGTTCTTATCACCACCTGAGGTGAGCTTTCAGAATTGCAGATATCTCAAAGTGCAACCATGCAGGCAATCAATAACTTTTAATTTCCAAGATAAAAATCCTGGTCATTGCTTAGCCCATCACTCTATGATAAACGATACATAATTTCACTTCACTAGTTGAATTTTGGTTAATTAGATAACAGTCAATCTCCTATTCCTTGAGCATGTTGTTTGCAGGGGTCAGGAGGCTGAAGAAAGTTAACAGTGGGCCTCCGCCCAAAGTAAAGATGATTTTTTGTTTTTGTTGTTGTTGTTTTAGAGATGAGGTCTCACTCTGTGGCCCAGGCTGGCGTGCAGTGGTGTGATCCTGGCTTACTTCAGCCTCTATCTCCTTCTTCATTTACCCAAAAGTAGCATGGTTGTGGTGTAGACAGCCAAAGGGCCAAAGGACACCTGAGGGGGGATGAGGGAAGACACAACAGTGACCTAGAGTGACCATGGGGGAGACCCACAAGACTGAATTAGGAGAGTGTGGTTAGGCAAAACAGCTCACCCCAGCACCCCAGCCAAGACTTAGCCTTAGTCTTAGTATTTCATAAGTCCCCTCAAATTTAGATACAAATACTCCTGCTTCAGCCTCCTGAGCAGCTGGGATTATAGGCACGTGCTGCCATGCTCAGCCAATTTTTTTTTTAGAGATGGGGTTTTGATGGCAGATCTTGAGCTCCTGGTCTCAAGGAATCCTCCTGCCTCAGCCTCCCAAAGTTCTGGGATTATAGGCATGAGCCACTGTGTCTGGCCTAGCCACTGATATTTGGAAAGAAGAGGTTGAGTAGGTGTAGAGACGAGCTCTGTGGTTAATTAAGGTAAAGACCCAGCTTTGAGTTTCAGTCTTTGACTTAGACTCCAAAGGTAATAAGAGACGTGGGGCTACATCTTGACCCTGCTTCTTTCTTGATACAAAAGATCAAAAACCCAAACCAAAGTGGATAAGCTTAGAGGGAATTTACTGCCTGATGTTGTAGGTATTATTGTGTCCCCAAACAGATGTGTTCAAGTCCTAACACCCTCTCCTCAACTGCCACCACACAAACACCTGTGAATGTGACCTTATTTGGAAGTAGGGTCTTTGCAGGTATAACCAAGTTATGATGAAGTCATCTTCGGTGGGCTCTAACTCAGTGACCTGGTGTCATTATCAGAAGAGGCAAATTTGGACACAGAGATGCACAAAGGGAAGACAATGTGAAGACACAGATGGAAGAAGGCATGGGACAACAGAGGCAGAAACTGGAGTTATGCAGCTGCCAGCCAAAGAAAGCCAAAGATCGCTGGCAACCACCAGAAACTAGGAAGAGGCAAGGAAGAACCCTCCCCTAGAGCCTCACTGCGGAACACGGCCCTGCCAAGACCTTAATTTTGGACGTTTAACCTCCAGGATTGTGCAACAGTTGAATTCTGTTGTTTGAAGTCCCCCAGTCTGTGATGATTTGTTATGACAGCCCCAGGAAGTGAATATAACTAACGTGACTAGTAATTCCATGCTAGGGCTGGCTTTTGACTGGTTCAACACTCAGACAGTTTCTCTCCATCTTTGAGTCTGCTTGCTGCCGGGCTTTAATCTCAGCCTCTCATCCTCTCAAGTTCAAGTCCAGAGGGGAAGGCGAGACCCTTGTCTAGCCAATCCCGTGAAACCCTGGGAAGCTCCATTTAAAGCCACTTAGATAACTCACCTATCCTGCAGAAATCTCTTAGGCAGATAGTGATCTGATGTTTTAGGCCCAGAGTTGTGCATGGCGCCCTGCCCCAGGACACACGGACTATGAGTGGAGCTAGGATAGATCCCCAAGTAAAACTGGGGGGCTATTTTCCAGAGGAGGGAGAATGGGTGTTGAGGGAATGACTGCACCATGCAACTTCTCTGAGCCTCATTTTTCTCGGCTTTAAATAGGGTAATAAAAGTACCTACCTCCTAGTGCTCCTAATTGTGAGGATCAAATGAAATAATCATTCTTGTTAGTGTGTAGGCCTCTGCCGAGCAATGCAGCAGTGGAACACTGAGCGTGAACCTCATGACAGAAACTCTGGTATGTGAAAACTGTATTTTGCTATAATGCCTTCATTTTGATTACAAGTTTTTGTGGTTTGTGTAGTGGAAATGTAATCTGCATATGAAGCCACACCACTCCCTTTTCTTGAATTTGTATTTAAATTCTAGGCGACTTATGAAATACTAAGACTAAGGTTAAGTCTTGGCTGGGGTGCTGGGGTGAGCTCTTTTGCCTACCCACACTCTCCTAATTCAGTCTAGTGTCTCGCCCTTGGTCACTCTAGGTCACTGTTTTGTCTTCCCTCATCCCCCCTCAGGTGTCCTCTGGCCCTTCGGCTGTCTGCACCACAACCATGCTACTTTTGGGTAAATGAAGAACAGTTTGATGAACTGCTTTTCACTGATCTGGGCATGGTGAACGTTGCTGTCTTGGCCAAGGTGGGGCAAGGTTTATTCATTTTTAAAATTTGGCCGGGCATGATGGCTCAGGCCTGTAATCCCAGCACTTTGGGAGGCCGAGGCAGGCATATCAACTGAAGTCAGGAGTTCGAGACTAGCCTGGCCAGCATGGTGAAACCCTGTCTCTACTAAAAATACAAAAGTTAGCTGGGTGTGGTGGCATGTGCCTATAATCCCAGCTACACAGGAGGCTGAGACAGGAGAATTGCTTGAACCTAGGAGGCAGAGGCTGCAGTGAGCTGAGATCGTGTCACTGCACTCCAGCCTGGGCAACAAGAGTGAAATTCTGTCCCCCAACCCCCCTCCAAAATAAATAAATAAATAAGTAGAACTTGTTCTCCTGCCCCTGAGTTACTCTAGGGCTAAATTATGCTGCCCTCAAATCACTCTGGGGCTTATGGGAAACCATTGTGCACACACATGTTACAACACCAAGGCTGGGTCCAGGGAATTGGAGATTATTTTCTACTTCCTAAGAAATAAGAGTGTGTTTGTTAGGGTAAAGTCTAAGCCACTGTGAGAAAGATGCCTGCCTCCAAAATAGACTGGTTTGAGGTAGACATTTGTGTCTCTTTCATGCGACAGTGTGGTACTCCAGGCCTAGAGGGCAGCCCTGCTCCGCAAGTCATCTCAGATTTCAGATTTCTTGTCGTGTTTCTCCACCATTAGGGTCCTCATCTGCGTGGCTTAAGCTTGTTGCTGCCACATTTGTATCCCAGCGCACAGGAATGGGGAAAGAGAGAAGAGGAAAGTCCAGAGCAGGGGGCTTTTCTTTCATTAGGGATGAATGGAGAGCTGTACATATCACATCTGCTCATATCCCATTGGTCTGAGTATAGTCATATGGCCACTCCTAGCTATAAGGGAGGCTGTAAATGTAGTCTTTAGCAGGATGTGCCCAAGTTAAATTTGGGAGGGTCCTATTAAGAAATAAGAGTAGGCCAGGCACAATGGCTCATGCTTGCAATGCCAGCACTTTGGGAGGCCAAGGCAGATGGATCACCTGAGGCCAGGAGTTGGAGACCAGCTTGGCCAACATGACAAAACCCTGTCTCTACTAAAAATACAAAAATTAGCCAGATGTGGTGGCATGCACCTGTAGTCCCAGCTACCCAGGAGGCTGAGGCAAGAGAATCACTTAAACCTGGGAGGCGGTGGTTGCAGTGAGCTGAGATCGCGCCATTGCACTCCAGCCTGGGCAACAAGAGCAAAACTCTGTCTCAAAAAGAAAGAAGAAGAGTATATAGGACAGGAAACAGATAAGTTATCAAGAAAAAAATGAATACGTTGGCATTATCAAAATTGAAAAGTCATTTTCTTCAGAGGACTCTGTTAAAACCGTAAAGAGTCACAGACTGGGAGAAAATATGTGCAGAACAGATACCTTGTATCCAGAATATATAAGGAACTCTCACTACTCAATAAGAACAAAATAAACGATCTGAATTTTTAAATGGACAAAAGGAATAAATAAACCCTGTACTGAAGAAGAGATATAGATGGCAAATAAGCACATGAGCAGAGGCTCAGTATCCTTAGGCATCAGGGAAATGTAAATGGAAACCACAGTGAGTTACCACAACGTACCTGTTAGAATGGAAACGCAACAAGTCACAAAACTCATCATCCAAAGGCTGACAGGGACTCAGAGCAATTGGAATTCTCATACATTGCTGGAGGGAAATGTAAAATCGTACAGTCACTTCTGTACTCTTTTTAAAAAACTGAAAAATACTGAGTTTACTGAGCTATAAAAGTTTTGCAGTTTTTTATGAAGTCAAACATACACTTAACCAAACAACCCAGCAATCTTTCTTCTAGGTAAGATTGAAGAGAAATGAGGACACATGTCCACACCTGTCTACACTCTGTGTATGTAACTCAAACAGTATACAACTAAATAACTTCCTTTTTTAAAAAAAAATATTTTAGCAGCAGAGGTACTGCTCCTTGTGGAGCAGGGCTTCCCCACAGACATTGTGCCCAGAGCAGCCACATCCAAATAACTCATTTGGGGGAAGTGGGATACAGGGTACATGGTACAGGATAAAAGCTGATGGTTTTAACATTTGTGATAAGTGACTATTTTGTACTGTTGAATTAATGCTATCTCTTTTTAAAAAACACCTTTATTAGGGTATAATTAATATATAAAAATGTGCACGTATTTTAGGTATACAATTTGATGAGTTTGAATGTGTGCGTACACTGGTGTAACCATCACCACAATCAAGGTATACATGAAATTCTTGAAAAGTAAAAACTAAAAAGACAGAAAACTCATCAATGATTTCCAGAGCCTGAAGGTACAGTAAGGAAATTGGCTGCAGAGAAACGTGAGGGAATCTTTTGGATTTATGGATATTCTCTATGTCTTGATTGTGGTGGTGGTTACCTGACTGTGAAAGCTTGTTGAAATTCATGGAACCTTACACCTAAAAGGGCTAAAATTTTCTCTGAATGATACCTCAGCAAACTCAGTATTTTTCAAAAGCTGGTGAATGGATATTCAAGACAGTTAGCCATTGCTGCAGAGAGCTTTACTCCTTATCTCTCCAATTCCCGAGCTGATCAGGCTTCCACCAAAACTAGCTGTGCCCCCAAACCTCAACCCCGAGTCCTGGTTCTGTCCTCCCGACCCGAGGCTGATCGGGCCAAGCTCAGTGTTCCTTCTTGGAAACTGATAACCAAGCTATCCTTTGCACTCTGTTTCTGCCCTTTTCTCAACTTGGAAGATCCTTTCTAGTCTTTTGAGGAGTCATGGTCAAGGGCGCCACAGTAGAGACTCCACTGTGCCCTCATATCTTCAGGAGCAGGCCCTCAAAATGGAAAAGCCAGTCAGCTGTCACCTGTGTTCTACTGGGCTATGCCTTTCTTGGATGTAAAGGCAGAATGTCTGGCTTCTTAAAAACGGAGAGGGATATTTAGGGGAGAATTAGGGTAGGGGTTGCAGGAAATGGAGGCAAGGTGGGAAGACAGGCTGTCAGTCAATAACATACGCTTGCTTTCTTTTTTCTTTTCTGACGCAGGATCTCACTCTGTCACCAGGCTGGAGTGCAATGGCACAGTCTCGGCTCACTGCAACCTCCACTTCCTGGGCTCAAGTGATTCTCCAGCCTCAGCCTCCTGAGTAGTGAGACTACAGGCGTGAGCCACCAATGCCTGGCTAATTTTTGTATTTTTTGGAGAGACAGGGTTTCACCATGTTGCCCAGGCCAGTCTTATATTCCTGAGCTCAAAGCAGTCAGTCGGTCTCAGCCTCCCAAACTGCCGGCATTACAGGTGTGAGCCACCACGCCTGACTTAAAATATTCCTATTAGCTGGTATTTTAAGATGAAAACACCATGTACAAAAGTGGACAATAGATCTTAGACACTAATGTAGGCAGTTGGTAAGGCTTGATGAAGTGGGGAACAGCTTCTTAGAAGTTGAGCTTGAACTGAGCCCCTCCCCTTTGGCTGAAGAGGGCAAGGGAGATGATGAGCACGCATGAGCACTGGGCCAAGTTGGCCTTTGCAGAGATGCTCCAGATAAAGGCAGAGATCACTGGGTTGAAGTACAGCAGAAAATGAGATTGGATAACTAGGGAGGACCAGATGGTGAATGACTTCAAAAGCCGGGCAGCAGGATGTGCCCTGACGTAGCTGGTAATGGGGAGGCACTGAATGCCTTTTTTTAGCGGGAGTACAAATTGAGGAAAATACTTGGGATAGGTTTGTTTTTATCAAACTCAACAGTTATTAAGTCTGTATTGTCTGCAAGGTACTATGCCAGGCCGTGATGATATAAAAACTAATTTGGTGACTCTGCCGGGAATCAGGGAAGGACAAGTTTGGAAGCGATACCAGTAATCTAGCCTTTTCTGCTGCCATCGGCATTCTCAATTATTCTCATTGCACCTAAGTCATACCACTTATGTGGTTTTCAACCTAACCCTTGACTTATCTATCTCTCCACTGGACCCAAAAGATCTGGAACTCTTTGAGAATAGGGACCATATGTTATTAATGTATAACCTTAGCAGTTAGCACTATACCTTGCCCATTGCAGGTGCTCAATACATGAAGAATATATGAATGTTTGGATGTTTGAATGAATGAGGTGTGAAGAGGTTACAGCATTGGTGGGAACAGAGAAAAAGGGGTGGCTATGGGAAACATCCTAAAGGAAGACCCCTACAGCAAGTCATGGCTAGCAGGATTGGGGAGATGGAATAGAATGAGTCCAAGGTGGCCCTTGCTGCATGGCTGGAGGGAGGTCAGGGGAAGTGAGTCTGGTGAGAAGAGCATGGGTTCTGTTCAGAACTGTGCAGCGTTTAGAGTTTCCTGGCAGTACTTGAGCTCTTGGGAAGCAAGCTTAGTGCTTACTGGGAACATTTTTGATGAGCAGCTATCTTCATAGTGGCAGGTTAATTTCAGAGTAAGTTTATTAAAATTAGTGTGTGGGGGAAAGTGAGCTCAAATGCTATTTTTAGCTGATGGGATTCATGTTCTCTCCTGTGCGGGGAAATTCGCCTATGTGCTCCTAAAATTGACAATTTCTACACTTATTATGGTAAAAAATTAATATAGTGAGTTTCACATTGAATAAAATACATTGGCTGAAGATGAGAAGAGGACTTTGGCTAGTCCCTGAATGAAAATGACCAGAGTGAATGACATTTCTTACTCACTGTCTGGTTTTCCACCAATAAAACCATCCTGGGGCTTGATACCTCTTGGCAGAGAACTTGCTTAGGTTGAGAGTCTGCCCCTCTCTCTGGCCCATCAGGCAAAATGGTTGCCAAATAACACAAACCTTTGGCTGATTTTTACTTTGAAGTCTTTCCACTTTCACCTCTTCTGGTCCACTCTCTTTTTATTATCTGAAGCTATTTTATTGCAACAAACACCCTAATATTGTTCAGGGTATCAGATTTACTTCAAGTCAGTTTATCCTCTGTACAGCTACCCAATTAAACCATCTTTAAGAAAGAACATTTTTCACAAGGTCCTCTTACTCAGAAACCTTCAGTGGTGGCTCCCCATCGCCTGGTGTTCGAGCCTCCTCATGCTGGCCTTGACCTGTTTCTCTGTCTCTGTCTCACTGCTCTCCGCAGAAGTTGGCTGCTTCAGCCAAAATGATCTGCCATGCATTCTGGCTGCCACCTCATCCATCTGACACCCTGACCTCATCCAGCCCTCACCCTTCTCCTCTGACCACAGCCTTCACCAGTCCAAATCCCTCCTAAAATCCTCCATGACTCCAGTCTTGGAAGTGAGCTCTTTGTCCTGTTGCCTTATGTGCTTTGCCTTAACACTCACATGCTACCTAAGAAAGAAAGGAACCTTCTCTCTGTGTAGATATTAACTCCTATATAAGTTGATGAGCTCCTTAGAGAAAGGACTGTGACCACCTGTGTTGGGGCAGAAGCCAGGAATTCTGGAATGATGGGGCCTCAGGCAGCAGTTCAGGTAGTGCAGGAGAGGGGGCACTGATACAGAATACAGAACCAACCTCGTTCAGGCCCATTTGCAGAGCCTCTACTTTGATCTCACATCATCATTTAGGGAAAGCAGCTCATGGATGTGCCTGCCCACCTATAGCTTTATTAATGGTGGGCACAAAGGTAGGGGTCAGTGATTATCAGGGAGATCCACCATTGTACTGGGTTGGCTGGTTGATGTGAACCAAGAGTGAAGGACAGCCCTCAAATGTCAGTAGGACAGGATGTCTAGTAGAGGAGAAGGTCAGCATTCAGTGTGCCAGTTATATAGTGACCATTGCCATGTGCAAAGCCTTCTGCATATGACAATTGCCTTCTAGGAGTTTACAGTCCAGTGGTGATAGAGAATGGGGTTGAGGCCACTACCCTATGGTGTGCATTGTGATAAGGGTTCTTCAGGTTAAGGGGAAGCTAATTCAGATTGGAGGATTGAGGAGGATTCTTTTTTTTTTTTAATTGCATTTTAGGTTTTGGGGTACATGTGAAGAACATGCAAGATTGTTGCATAGGTACACACATGGCAGTGTGATTTGCTGCCTTCCTCCCCATCACCTATATCTGGCATTTCTCCCCATGCTATCTCTCCCCAGATCCCCCACCCCTCACTGTCCCTCCCCT
>PVKP010018782.1:0-43667 GCA_004027715.1 Plecturocebus donacophilus | reverse complement strand
GGGAGGGGAGGAGAGCAGAGGAATACAGAGCGTCCCTTGCACGCTTTCTCTGATTTCCCTGAATGGTCACGTCTTACAGAACTAGATGCAGCATCCCACCAGGACACTGGCATTGACCCAGCCGGGATGCAGCACATTTCCTTCCCCACAACTCTCCCTCCATTTGCCCTTTTACAGACACGCTCACGTCCCTCTGCCCCACCCCATCTTGACCCCTGGAAACAATTAAGCTGTTCCCCATTCCTATAACGTGATCATTTCAAGAATATTATGTCAATAAAGTCAAACAGCATTTAACTTTTGGATCTGGCTTTTGGACACAAAATAATTCTCTGGAGATTGCCCAGATTGTTGTGTGGATCAGTAAGACTCCAGTTTATTGCTGGGTATGATCCAGCAATGATGTGGCTGCTGCTTCTAGGGTGAGGTTACTACTAGCAAAGCTTCCATGGACATCCATGGAAATTGCTGGTGTGAAAATACATTGCATTTCTTTGAGATACATGCCCAGGAGTGTGACTGCTGGATTGCCTGGTGTATGTTTCATTTTTTAAGGAAATGCACAACTCTTTTCTAGAGTGGCTGTACCATTTTACACCACAACCAGTAATATATAATGACTCTGTTTCTTTGCATCTTCACCAGAATTTGATATCAACTCTATTTTTTTATTTTAGCCATTTTGATAAATGTGTAGTGAAATCTCATTTGCATTTCCCCAATAGTTAACAATATTAAACATATTTTCGGATGCTTGTTTTCCATCTGTATATCTTCTGGGGTGAAATATCCGTTCAGGACTTCCGCCTGTTTCCAACTGGCTTGTTTCCTTACCGTTGCATTCACTCCCAGCTCACTGACTCCTTCTCCCCTTGTTCATCCCTTGAGTCTGTCCACTGAGATTTTATTCCACTTATTGTATTTTTCACTTTTAAATTTTCAGTTTGCTTCTTCATATCTTCTACTATTTCCTGAGGCTTTCTGTTTCTTTGCTAGAATTCTCTATTTCTTTTCTCCAACTTTCTGTTTCATTCATTTGTTGCAAGGCTTCTTTAACCGGTTTGGGATAATTCTAACCCTTCTGACCTTTAGTGTTGCAGCTTCTGATCATCTTTTTTCGTTCCATTTGGGATCTCTCCCAAATGGAATGAAAAAGCCAGGCATCTGCTCCTTCCACAGCCTTGAATGACACCAGCACTCTGACCCCTAACCAGAGGGGTAAGAAGGGGCCCCCTTAACACTCAGGCTGCCAAAGACTAGGCATCTTAAACCACAGACAATAATTTTCTCACAGTTCTGGAGGCCGGAAGTCGAAGATCAAGCTGCCAGCAGGGCCAGTGTCTGGTGAGGGTTCTCTTTATGGCTTGCAGACGGCAGCGTTCTTGCTGTGTCTTCACATGGACTCTCATCTCTCTCTTCTTCTTTTATAAGGATACTAATCCTGTAGGATCAGGGTCACACCCTTATGACCACATTTAACATATTTATCTCCTTATACAGCCTGTCTCCAAATGCAATCACTTTATGAGCTAAGGCCTCAGCATATGAATTTTGGAGAACTCAATCAGTGCATGGCAGGAGGGTAAGTCCAGGTTCCCAATGTGGTCTGAACACAGCTCCTCGAATACAGCCCTCTCTGAAACCACCTCAGTCCACGTGTCTAGGTTCTCCACTGTGCCTTTTCCGGTGGATGGGGCCACAGCTTTCCTGCAGCATTTCACCGATAGAGTGAAAGTTCTCTGTTGTACTAGGCTGCCTCTTTCCTGCTCCTCTGGCAAGAGAGCAGATTTTGTAGGGGCTGCTTTCATCTGAGCATGCTAACTTTTCCAGGTTGCCAGCTTCTTTAGCTCTAAGTCTGGAACATATGAGGCAAAAGGAAAACTCAGAAAACTCGAGATCACTGGGCAGCTGGCCTCCTCTTTCCTGCCTTTCGTCGTCATCTTATGTGTGTTGTATACATCATGTCTCGTGGGGTTAGTTGTGCTTAACGGGAAGAATAAAGAAAACTATGTTTACCCCATCTTTCAGGCACAGAAGTCTCAATCATTGTTTGCTAAACAGATGTAAGACCTATGTCTTGTCTACTCCCTTGAAAAGGTCGGGGCTACTCCAGTTGCTTCCGTTCCCACCTGAACGTTCACATACATCTATCACTGAGGGAAGAGGCTGAGCCAAGCTTGAACAAGGGTCTGAGCTATTGCTGTTTATGTCAGTCAGGGTTCAACCAGAAAAACAGAACCAGTGGAAGAGACACACAGACAGACAGGGATAGAGAGAGATGAAGAACTCTGTGTCAAGAATTACCCTGTGTGATCATGAGACTGAAAAACAGATCTAAAATCTCGTAGGGCAGGCAGTCAGGAAGGGTGGGCCCGGCACAGGGTGAGCCATGGACACCTCGATGCTATTTGGAGTCTGGAGCAAGGAATATCTGAGCCTTCCTGTGCATGGCTCTGCTGACCAAGCCCACTAGCATGCTCGCCTCACTTAAAGTCAACCAGGAAGGATTCAAGGGCATCTGCAAAGTCCCTTCACAGCAGACCTCAATGAGTATTTGGTTGAATAAGTAGGCAAAGTGTGTGCACGCTATGCAATGGCAGCTCCTCCTGCCCCATCCTTGTCCAGCCTAGCTTAGTTGACATCAATAAACATCACGTGGTGCAGGAACAGGTGCACCAAGGGGGGGGGGTGGCTAGTGTCCCGCACACTCATTTCCATGTGCTATCACCCATTTCCCATCATCACAGACAGAATAAGCATCATGCCAACCTATACTCATTTTAAAAATTTTTCAAAAGGTATCACTTGCTCCACTCGTAGGTATATACCTCAAAGAATGAAACACAGGTATGAAACAAGTATATGGATACACAGGGTCACAGCCGCATTGTTCACAATCACCAAAAAGTAGAAATGGCCCAGATGCACATGGATGGATGGATGGTTAAACAAGCTGTGGTATAGCCATACAACAGAATATGATTTGGCCATAAAAAGGAATGGAGTACTGACACGTGGTACAATGTGAATGAACACTGAAAGCATTATGCCAAGTGAAGTAAGTCAGACACAAAAGACCACATACTGTGTACATGATATTTCCACAATAGGTAAAGCCATGTGGACAAAAGGCAGACAAATAGGATTAGGACTAGTGGATCGGAGGCAAGAGAGAGAGATTGCTGAGTGGGTGCAAGCTATGCTTTTGAGGAGGTTAAAAGGTTTGGGGACTGAATGGGGTGGTCCTTATACAACAGTGTGAATGTATTGAATGGCACCAAAGGGTGGACTTTAAAATCATTAATTATATGCTAATTAACAAATGTATACATTCTAAACAGTATCACTTTAGGAGAACGTGCCCAGAGGAAGAACGTTCTCCCTACGGCCCTCTCTGTGAATCTGAAATAGCCAATGCAGGCCCCACCTGTCACATACGAGGACCCTAAATCACCTGCCCCAGGCCAAACAGGTAAGGCGACGGAAACAGGGCAGGGACGGCACTCTGAAAAATGAGGACTCTTTAAGGACTAAAAGTGCTTCACTCTGCTAATATGCATGGCAAGTGTGTGGCGTTGTTTATGCTATTTCTGTGAAAGCCCATGTTTTTACAAGGAAAGTAAATGTCGCCACATCCTCCTGCCTCGTCAGATTTCCGCTCGTGACAACTTAAGGCACAAAGGTAAAGGGAAGAAATCTGGAGATGAAAAAACTGAGAGAAGCCTCACAACGTAAAGAAAGGAAGAAAGTCAAGGTAAACCCCACAAGATAGTAAATACACTACTGTGTGTCTCAAAGATCCCTTTCTCCTGAGCTAAACCTGAACCTCATCAGAGCGAGCAATGTGCGTCTGTGACATCAGCAATGACCAGTGGCTGGCTCTGATAAAGAAATCCAATCAGGGATCCAGAGAGTAGAGGAGAAAAAGAGCAGTCACTTCTTGGCGAAAGCAGAGGCCACCCCAGTGCACCCAGCCAGACTCCCAGGACCACTGGGGAAGCAGGCGGGAGACTCAGCCACGGGCTGCAGGCGCAGAGCACTGTGTTTTTCTGCTGTTCCCATAGCTGCATTTGCCTGCAGCCTGGAGGGAACGCGGATGCCATCTCAAACTTGCTGCTTTTGTGGAAGTGCTGACCAGCATGCCACCCTCCACACCCCTCCCTGCAGAAGCACAAAGGGAGGCAGGAATGGTTCTCAGAAGCAGAGGTCAGCACAGCATCTGGGGTGGATCGGGTGGATGTATGGAGGCAGAGGAAGTGAAGGGGCTGTGCAGACAGACAGCGGCTGGCCTGGAGCTCGGGCTTGGGGGCCCTACTGCTTCCTGGGGGACTTCAGTAGAAAGCCACACTACATGGAGTGAGTTAAATGCTCATGGAACTGGTCGGGCTACAGGTTTAGTATTTCCTATCCCTCTTTCCAAACAGGACCTTACGAGGAGGTTTTGTATTTCACAAAGCTCCTTGGAGAGGGATAGTCTGTGCTTTTCTTTGATAGCACGTTCCCAATCTTACTAAAACTCAATTTCCACAGTCATTTTCTGGTTTCACGTTTTTAAATTAACAATTTTTGTTTGTTTGTTGCATTTCTCAAACTCTTTTGTCAATAAGGGAAAGCTCTGTGGCCATCCTAACCAGTTCACACACTAAGGAGACTATCTCGGGTTGTGCTCAAAACTACCTACACGGTTGTCTTTCACGAGGAATGTTCATGCCCGTGGTCCATGATAAAGAATCCTTTGAAGTAGGTACAGGGAACGCTACTTTCTTCACTCTGAGAGAGGACATTTAGTAAATTGGTGTCTTATTAACAAAGGATGGATTTCTTCTTTCTACAGTGTTTATATACATATGCTTCAAGTAACAGAACCAGATATATAAATAACTGAACTTATGAGACATTATTTACTGAAAAGTCTCTGTTCTCTCTGGGATTAAGATATAGAAGAAAAGTTCATTCACTGTCTAGGGTTCACACATAGCAAATGACATCAATTTGAATACTCTTCTAGGTGCTTTACATGTCATCTTTAATTCTCACCATAACCCTACAAATTAGTATGTATCGATCTCATTTTACAAAAAGAAAAATAGGCTGACAACCTGCCCAAGGTCTCACAGCTCGTAGTTCTTCCCTTAGCCTAACCCTGGACTTGGGTGGACTGTACTCTTTGATCAAAGGAAAATGCACAATTAGCTATGCCCCAAATAGGACCACACATTGACAATAGTGTGAATTACTGTATTTGAACCCCCAAATGTTAGCACTATCATTGATATATGAGATTTTTCCTTCCACTTAGTCACTTCAGCCTTTCCTAGAGAAAGTCTGTGGGTTTCTATTATTTTTTGTAATTTCTCAAACTGAATGTTCAAGGCCAGAAAAAAACAGGCAACCTGAAGGTTTCATTTCACATGTTTCTTTTTGTTTCCAAACTGGCTGTATAGATTTCTATAATTTTATTAAGGAAAGATGTCACTCATGAAAATAAAATAAAGTGAGAAAATATGTAAATTTGTTAAAACAAACAAAAAATAGCCATAAGATACAAGGAGTTTCTTCAAATCAGCAAGAAAAGCCAAGCAAAAAGGCAATGGATATAAAAAAAACACTTTCCACAAGAGAGAAATCAAATGGCACAGAATTTATGAAAATATGCTCAATCACACCTCTAATCAAGATGAGATTATGAATTCCTCTTCTGTTAATAAAAGAATAGCTTGTATTAGACTGAATTCCAACAGATAAAAAATATAAACTCCAGAAAAATATAAAAATCACCTAATTAGAGATTAATCAAAAGAAGGCACAAAACCAGAGGGGAGATAATCTTTTAAAGAGGGGTCTGCACAGGGTGAAATGCAGGATTATGTGGCTTTTTGCTGAGAGCACATGCTTACCTGGGTGGAATAAAACTATTGAAACTCAAGCGGAAAGCCAGGGATTACTGCCTTAAGAAGTCGGAATACAAAATTTGGGACTACCAGAGTGCTGGAAATCACAAAAAGGATGACATGCAAATGAGAGTTTCGACTTTCAAATATAAAGTCTGCCCAAAATTTTAGCTGATTTCTGACTTACATACACACAGGGGAAACTTCAGGAGGATCAGCAGAAAAGATGAGTGAAAGGGAGAGATTTTAGTGGTGACAGAGAAACAGGGCTTGGAGTTTGAGTTCAGCCAGGGTAATTAACTGCTAGAATGTTCTTCAAAAAAATATAAGAAAATCCAAAGTCTGCAGTGTAATAGCCAGACTGTTCAGTTTTCAATCAAAAATAAGTGGACATGCAAAAATAAAAAAGGTGACCATAGTCAAGAAAAAAAGCGATCAAAACTAACTCCAAGATGTCCTATACGTTAAAAATTAGCAGAAAATGACTTAAATCAGATTATAAATATGCTCAAAAACTTGAAGGAAAATATAGTTATAAACAATGAAAAAAATGACAAACACAGCAGAGTAAGAACAACTATTAAAACAAATACCAAATGAAAATTATAAAACTGAGAACTCCATTAACTGAAAGGAAAGAGTGAATATAGTGAAGTAGCACAAGAAAAAATCAGTAAAATTGAAAATGAATGTACACAATGATATAGCCTGAAGAACAGAGAGGGTAAAAAAAACAAATAAATAAAAGGACGGCATCTTGCAGACCTAAAGAAGAATATCCAAGTTATAGATTTATACACGTAATTGGAATTACAGAAGGGCAAAGAAAAAAATTAACAAATAAGGTTGAAATTTTTCAAATTCAGTGAAGAACATAAACTTACAGATTCAAGACTCTTGGTGAACACCCAGTAAAAAAAAAATTTTCAAAGAAAAACGAAAATCTTGAAAATAGCTGAAGAAAAAGACACATTACATACAAGAAAACAATAACATCAGTGATATTTATCTTCTCACCAGACACAATGGAGGTAATGGAATTAACATCACTAAAATGCTGAAAGAAACTGTAAACCCAGAATCTTTATCATGTAAAACTATATTATTTAAAAATCAGCATACAACAAAAGTATTTATTTCTTGTTTTGTATATCTGCATAACAAGTAAATTTTAGGCAAACGACACCAGATAGATCTTCAAGAAGGAAAGAAGAATGCTAAAAATGGTAGTTATATAGGTTGCTATCAAAAGTTATAATTTTTTTAATTTTTAAAGACATATCACTATCTAAAGTAGTATTGTAAAAATAATAACATACACAGTTGTAATACACATATAACAATGATAGCACAAAGATGAGGGAACTATGCTGTTGTAAATTTCTTACTAATTGTGTGAAATAGTATAATATTAATCCTAAGCAGAGCATTATTAAAGGTGAAGTGTAATCTATACAGCAATCACTAACACATGATGTGAAGTGCTATAGTCAAAAGACAATTTAAAAATTATATTAGAAGGCTAAAAGAATATTTGAATAACCAAAAATAAGAGAGGAAAGGAAGAATAAAGGAACAATCCAACAAACAAAAAATAAATGAAAACAAAATAGTGAACTGCAAATAGACTATATTGATAATTACATTGAGTGTAGTTTAATTTTCATCCAAGTAAAAGACAGGGATTCTGCGACTGAATAAAAAGTGTAAGCCTCAATGATGTGCTAGCTACTAAATTCCTGTAAATATAAATATAAATGTAAAACATAAATATACAGGTTGAATATAAAAAGGTGAAATATATCTATTATATATGCTTTATAAAAATAAGCTGTAGTAGCTATATTTTTAATTTTTACTTTTTAATTTTTGTGAGTACATAGTAGGTGTATGTATTTATGGAGTACATGAGAGAGTTTGATACAGGCATGCAATGTGAAATAATCACATCAGAGTAAATGGGGTATCCAACAACTCAAGCTTTTATCCTGTGTGTTACAAACAATCCAATTATACTCTTTTCGTTTCTTTAATATACAATTAAATCATTTTTAAACCAGATTATTATATTTTTTCCTATAGAGTTGCTTGAGCTCCACATTGTGGTTATTAACCCTTTCTCAAAAAAGGTCGTTTGCAAATATTTTCTCTCATTCTGTGGGTTGTCTCTTCATTTTGTTTACTGTTTCCTTTGCTGTGCAGAAGCTTTTTAACTTCATGTGATCCCATTTGTCCATTTTTGCTTCAGTTACCTGTGCTTGTGGGGTATTACTCAAGAAATCTTTGCCCACTCCAATGTCCTGGAGAGTTCCCCCAATGTTTTCTTTTAGTAGTTTCATGGTTTGAGGTCTTCTGCTTAAGTCTTTAATCCATTATGATTTGATCTCTATGCATGGTGAGAGACAGGGGTCTAGGCTCACTCTTCTGCACGTGGGTATCCAGGTTTCCAGCATCCTTTATTGAAGAGAGTTTTTTTAAACAATGTCTGTTCTTAGAACCTTTGTCAGAAATAAGTTCACTGTACTGTATGGATTTGTTTCTGTGTTCCATTGTCCTGTGTATCTATTTTGTTCCATTGTCCTATGTATCTGTTTTGTTCCATTGTCCTATGTATCTGTTTTGTTCCATTGTTCTATGTGTTTGTTTTTATGCCAGTACCACCTTGTTTTAGTTATTATAGCTCTGTGGTACAATTTCAAGTTAGGTATTGTGATTCTTTCAGTTTTTTCTTTTCACTTAGGATAGCTTTCACTAGTCTGCATCTTTTGTGGTTCCATATAAATTTTATAATTGTGTTTTCTGCTTCTGTGAAGAATGTCATTGGTATTTGAATAAAGATTGCATCAAATTTGTAGATTGCTTTGGGTAGCAGCGTTACTTTAACAATGTTGATTTTTCCAATCCATCAACCTAATCATATTCCAACATGGAATATCTTTCTTTCCATGTTTTGGTGTCCTATTCAATTTCTTCTATCAGTGTGTTTTATAGTTTTCATTATAGAAATCTTTCATTTCTTTGGTTAAGTTAATTCCTGGGTATTTAACTTTATTCATGGCTATTGTAAATGGGATTAATTTGTTATTTCTTTTTCAGATTGTTCACTGCTGGCATATAGAAATATTACTTGTTTTTGTATGTTGATTTTGTATCCTGCAAATTTACTAAATTTATTTATCAGTTCTAATAATTGTTTTATAGAGTCTTTAAACTTTTCCAAATATAAGGTTGTATCATCTGCTAACAAGGACAATTTGATTTCTTCCTTTCCAATTTGGATGCCCTTTATTTTCCTCTCTTGTCTAATTCCTCCAGCTAGGACTTCCAGTACTATGTTGAATAACAGTGTTGAAAATGGACATTTTCATCATGTTCCAGATCTTAGAGGAAAGGTTTTCAGGTTTTCCCCATTCATTATGTGGGCCAGTCATATATGGCTTTTATTATGTTCAGTATGTTCTTTCTATACTCAAGTTTTTTTAGGGTTTTTTATTATGAAGGGATATTGAATTTTATCAAATGCTTTTTCAGTGTCAATTGAAATGATTATATGGTTTCGTCCTTCATTCTGTTGATATGAAGTATCACATTATTGATTTGTGTATCTTGAACCATCCTTGCATCCCTGGGATGAATCTCACTTGGCCATGATAAATGATCTTTTTAATGTATTGTTGCATTTTGATTACTAGTATTTCGGTGGGGGGTGGGGAGATAGCATGGGGAGAAATGCCAGATATAGGTGAAGGGGAGGAAGGCAACAAATTACACTGCCACGTGTGTACCTATGCAACAATATTGTATGTTCTTCACATGTACCCCAAAACCTAAAATGTAATTAAAAAAAAAAAAAAGAATTTTTGCATCAATATTCATCAGAAATATGGTCCATAGTTTTCTTTTTTTGATGTGCCTTTCTTTGGTTTTGGTATCAGAGTAATACTGGCCTCATAGAATGAGTTCGGAAATATTCTCTCCTCCTCTACTGTTCAATAGTTTGAATAGGATTGATATTAGGTCTTCTTTAAATGATTGATAGAATTCTGCAATGAAGGCATCAGGTCCCAGGCTGTTGCTTGCTGAGACTTTTTATTAGGGCTTTGACCTCATTACTTGTTATTAATCTTTTCAGGTTTTGGATTTCTTCATGGCTCACTCTTGGTAGGTTGTGTGTGTCTAGGAATTTATCTACTTTTTTGGGTTTTCCAATTTATTGGCATATAGTTGCTCATAATAGCCCTAATCATCCTTTGAATTTCTGTAGTATTGGTTGTAATGGCTCATTTTTTATCTTTGATTTTATTTATTTGGGTTTTTTCTCTTTTTTTCCTAGTTTGGTGACAGGTTTGTCAATTTTGCTTATCTTTTCAGAAAACCAATTTTCATTTTGTTGATCTTTTGTACTATTATTTCAATTTTATTTATTTATACTCCAATGTCTATTATTCCTTTTCTTCTACTAACATTGGGTTTGGTTTGCTCTTGCTTGTCTAGTTCTTTAAGATGTATTGTTAGGTTTTGAAGTTTCTCTTTCTTTTTGATGTGGTTGCTTATAGCTATAAATTTCCTTCTTAGTACTGTTTTCACTGTATCCCATAGATTTTGGTATGTTGTGTTTTAATTATTATTTGTCTCAAACATTTTTTCAATTTTCTTCTTAATTTCTCCATTGACCCACTGGTCATTCAGGAGCATATTGTTTAATTTTCATATGTTTGTATAGTTTCCAAAAATCCTGTCTTTATTTATTTCTCATTTTATTTCATTGTGGTCAGAGAAGATGCTTTACATTAGTTCAGTTTTAGTGAATGTTTTAAGACTTGATCTGTAGCCTAACATATGGTTTATCCTTGAGAATGCTCCATGGGCTGAGGAGAAGAATGTGTTCTGTAACCACTGGATGAAACATTTTGTAAATATCTATTAGATCCATCTTGTCTTTAGTGCAGATTAAGACCAATGTTTCTTTGTTGATTTTCTGTCTGCATGATCTGTCCAATGCTGAAAGTGGAGTGTTGAAGTCTCCAGCTTTTATTGCATTGGGGTCTCTCTCTTTAGTTCTAATAATATTTGTGCTTATGTATCTGAGTGCTCCAGTGTTGGTGTATATATACTTACAATTGTTATATCCTCTTGCTGAATTTACCCCTTTATCATTTTATAATGACCTTTATCTCTTTTTATAGTTTTTGTCTTCAAATCTATTTTATCCAACGTAAGTATAGCTGCTTCTGCCTTTTTTTTGCTTCCATTGGCATCAAATATATTTCTCAATCCCTTTATTTTCAGTCTATGTGTGTCTTTATAGATAAAGTGTGTTTCTTGTAGGCAATACATGGTTAGCTCTTGCTTTTTTAACCATTCACCCACTCTACCTATTTTGATTGGTGAGTTTATTTACATTAAATATTATTATTAATAAGTTAGGACGTACTCTTGCTACTTTGTTGTTCATTTTCTCATTGTTTTGTGGTCTTGTCTTCCTTCTTTCATTCCTTCTGGTTTTTCTTTTAGTGAAGGTGATTTTCCCTAGTGGGATGATTTAATCTCTTGCTTTTTATTTTTTGTGTATCTGTTATGTTCCTCAATTTGAGGTCACCATGAGGCTAGCAATTCATATCTTATAATTGATGACAACTTAACATTGATTACATGAATAAACAAACAAAGCAAAAAGAACATTAATGGAAACTCTACAATTTAACTTTGTCCCCTTGCTTTTTAACTTTTTGTTGTTTCTAAGTGTATTTTATTGTACTGTCTATGTCTTGAAAAGTTGTCATAGTTATTTTTTATTGGTTCATCTTTTAGTCTTTCTGCTTAAGATAACAGTAATTTATGTTCCATAATTACTGTGTTACAATATTCTGTGTTTTTCTGTGTATGTACTATTACCAGTGAGTTTTGTACCTTCAGATAATTTATTATTAGTGTTTTGATAAGTTTTGTACCTTCAGTGGGTTTTGTACCTTCAGATGATTTGTTATTATTTGCTAATTAGCATTCTTTTCTTTCAGATTAAAGAACTCTTTTTAACATTTCTTGTTGGACAGGCCTGGTGTTAATGAATCTCACATATATTGTGTTAAGCAAAAGGAACTGGATCAAAATCCCACATCTCCTGTGATTCCCTTGATAGGAAGGTCTAGATAGAGGAACAGTAATTTTTGGTGAAAAAGAAATCAGAAAAGTGCTGCTACTCATTCAGAGGATATTGAATGGCAGGGGGAAATGATATTGAATGGACAAAGGCTTTCAGGGTCTGGGGTGTGATTACATGGGTTTAATACTTACGCAATTATACACTTCATTTGTATTTTGCACTCTGTAAATTTTATCTAAAAAAAACTATATAAATCATTAAACTCAGTCAATTTTTTTTTCTTACAGTGGTATTGTTTAGCAACCATGAAACTACTTTCTGTGCATGCTAGCCTTGAGCTTATGTATAAATACACTGAAGAGAGTGGAGTCAGATCCCTCCCTGGTAGGGAAGTGAGCCACAGAGACTGTGAGACTGCAGTTGAGTGTGTCAGTATTGACTCATAGTCTTCAGTACCTAGCTGGATAGCTATACAATGACACAGAGACAAGGAGAGGAGATAAGGAAGACAGACGTGTGGACATAGGAGCTCAGCACTATCTGCTGAGAGGCTAAAAGCAATGACACACCCACAGCACCTAAATACTTAGGTCTTGGCTTCTAAATCCCCTTCTTCACAAAAGGAACTAAAGTTCCTTAGAAGAGAAGTTGATTCTAGGGCTGAGACAAGGGAAGTACATCAAGAATCTGGAACTTTCTGTTGCACCACAGAGCAAGGAGGTGCTCAAAGAATGATAGGGACGTACTAGAGATAGAGCTATGAGCTTGAAGAAGCCCCTTCTCAAATTTGCTCCTCAAAAGAAATCATGGTAGTAATGAACTGAACCCATTGAATAAAAAGGGAATCCATGTGTCCATACAGAAATAAGTAAAAAGAAATCTTTACCTACCATAAAATATAAACCAATAAATATGAGATTAGAAAATTCTCAGTGGCTGCTAAACCTTGTGGATGAATGGATGTCTGATAAGGAACAAGATGTTTATCCAACTCAAAGGAAATTTACAAAAGGAAAATTAGTTCTCTTACAGTGAACAAAGCAGATGGATCCCACATTAAGTGATCAAAATTAACATCATCAATATTGGGATAAACCAATATCACATGCCCCCTGATATTGGTAGCAATGAGGGAACACACTATTTCTGTAGTATTTCCACCACAGAAGTAGCCAGAGACATAGAGTAAGAGAGAAATAATGATAAAACAAAAAGGGGAGATGGAATTAATTAATTTAAATAAAAGGTATGTAGAAATTGCTTAGAAAATTCTTGCAGTTTTTCAGTAAGTTTGAAAATATGTCAAAATTTTAAAATACCTAAGAAATAAATTATAAATGCTAAGAATAAATAAAATGTGACTCAATTTTTAGACAACATATTGGAAAGAATTTTAAGTTAGAGTGGTGTAAAATGAGCATTCCCATCACTATGGATTAGAGCATACGTTAGTCAAGACCTTTTGGACAATTTATTAATATATTTCCTAATTAGACCTTGTAATTCTAGTGATCTACCTTTAAAAACAGATAGATATTGGTAGGTGTGTATATTCAAGTGTTCACAGAAACAACAACAATAATAAAAATTTAAAAGAATAAAAATAATTACAGGTACTTTAATGCAGAAATGGTAGTCTTACCATTCTATGCTTTGGTTGTCTCCTTTAGAAATATCCTGCATTCTATGTACACGAAAATAAGCAAATTCCTAAGGTCTCAAACATTGAGTAATCTCTTAATTAATACTAAAAGTACTCCTAGGGGAACCAAATGGAATATCTTTCAGCAAAGTAAAGTGTTACAAGAAAGCCAGTGATTAACAAATGCAATGATTCCAGCAAGGCTTGAATGGCAGTGGGTGAGGGTGCCGAGGGCAGGGGAGATACCTTTCCTCCAAACAGTGCATTTTCAGACTTGTCCTGGAACAGGCACCCTTGCCCTCATCAAACAATCCTCACTTCCACAAATAAATTCTAATACATTTTTGGCCTAGAAAAATTTTCCTCATTGGGAAACTAGATTTGAAATAGCTTTCTCACCCTTAACAGGCAGATTTTAAACATCAAAATGAATTATTATAGATAATATTATCTGCTTATTATATTTAAATGTGAAAATTACCCTTAAATGAAGTGAATAAGAAAAAGAAAAAAGCTTTGTTCCAAAAGAAAAGAAAAAGAAAACCTAATATAGGTCAAACAGCACTTCAAAAAAATGTCCTACAAAATCTGAATCCAAATACAGAAGACTGAAATATGTTGAATTACCAGCATTTCTGCTAGAAATGACTCCTCACCCATTCTTTGTTTAAACAACTTTGAGTTATTTTTATATATCATAAAATTTATCCATTTCAAGTGTCCAGTACAATAATTTTTAGTAACTTTATTGAGTGGTTACAACCATCAGCATGAATTAGTTTCAGAACATTTTTATCCCTCCAGTAAGATCCCTCAGGCCCATTGACAGTTAATACCCATTCTTTTCCCAGTCTCATGCAGATTATTAATCTACTTTTTGGCTCTATAAATTTGACATTTCTAGACATATCACACAAATGGAATTAACCAATACATGGTCTCTTCGGTTTGGCTTCTTTCATTTAATGGGTATTTGAGGTTCCTCCATGACAGAGTATGTGTCAATAGTTCATTTCTCTTAGTTGATAAACATTTAGGTAGTTTCCAATTTGGGACCAATAAAAATAATGCTGCCATGAACATTCATGTGAGAGCTTTTTGTGAACATATATTTTTATTTCTCCTGGGAGATATGTATAATAGTAGTAGAATTACATGGTAGTCTTATATTTAAGTTTTGAGGAACTACCAAACTGTTTTCCAAAGTGGCTACACCATTTTACATTATTAAGAGCAGTGTCTGAGAGTTCCCATTTTTGCACATTCTTGTCAATATTTATTATTATGTGTCTTATTTATTATAGCCATTCTAGCAGAAGTGAAATGGTATGTCTTAAGGTTTCTATTTACATTTCTCTTGTAACTATAGATGTTGAGTATCTTTTCATATACTTCTTAGTCACTTATATAACTTCTTTGGTGAAATGTCTCTTCATATCTTTGAACATTTTGGGATGTTGTCTTTTTCCTACTGAGTTTTAAGAGGGGTGTGTGTGTGTGTGTATGCATATGTCTGTGTGTGTGTGTGTGTGTGTGTGTTGTTTTTGTAAATTCTTCATATAAGTCCTTTATCAGATATGTGTTTTATAAATATTTTCTTCAAGTCTGTTCCTTGTCTTTTTATTTTCTTAATTGTATCTTTTGACGTGAAAAGATTTTAAATAGCAATGAGTCCTAATTTGTCCGTTGCTTTTTAAAATAAATTGTCCTCTTGATCTTGTATCTAACAAATCTTTGCTTGTATCAAAGTCTTGAAGATTTTCCCCTGTATTTTCTTTTCAAAGTTTTTTTGTTTTGCCTCCTACAATTAAGTCTATGATGCATTTTGAGTTCACATTTGTGTATGGTGTCAAGTGAGAGTCTATCTCTTGCATATAGTATCAGAATGTTCCAACACGTTTCCCTTAAATAAATGGGTTGGTACCTTTGTCAAAAATCAACTTACCATAAACATAAGAATTTATTTATTCATTCTCAATTTTGTTCCATTAATCTATAGGTCTATCTGTATACCACCACTTTATCATTTTGATAATTGTAGCTTTACAGTAAGTTTGAAATTGGTAAGTCAAAGTCTGTCATCTTATTTTTCAAAATTATTTGGGTTTCCCTAGGTGTTTTGAATTACCACATAAATATTTAAGAATATGTTGTCAATTTAAGCAAAAAAAATGCTGAAATCTTGAATAAAAAGATTTATTGGGGAGAATTGCCCATTTTAACAATATTGAATCCAGTCCATGAACATTGAGTGTCTCTTTATTTATTTGTATCTTCTTTAATGTCTCTCAGCAGTTTCATATTTTTCAGTACAAATTTTGTACTTCTTTTGTTAAATTTATTCCTAAATATTTTATCATTTTGGATGCTATTGTGAATAAAATTGTATCCTTAATTTCTTTTTTTTTTTTTTTTTTTTTGAGACAGAGTCTGGCTCTGTCAGCCCAGACTGAAGTACAGTAGCACAATCTCAGTTCCCTTCCACCTCCACCTTCTGGGTTCAAGTGATACTCCCACCTCAGCCTCCTGAGTAACTAGGATTACAGGCATGAGCCGCCACACTTAGCTAATTTCTTTGTATTTTTAGTAGAAATGTGATTTCACCATGTTAGCAAGGCTAGTCTTGAACTCCTGACCTCAAGTGATCCACTCACCTTGGCCTCCCAAAGTGCTGGGATTACAGGTGTGAGCAACCATGCCTGGCTTTGATTTCATTTTTGAATCATTCATTGTTTCTATATAGAATACAATTGATTTTTTATACTGACATTGTAACCTGTGACTTTGCTGTATTTATCTGTTAGTTCTAATAGGATCATGTCATCTGTGAATAAGACAGTCTTACTTCTTCCTTTCAATCAGCATGTTTTTTTTTTTCTTGCCTGATTGTACTTGTTAGAACCTTCAGTGCCATGATGAGTAAGAGGTACAGATGGACATCCTTGCCTTGTTTCTGAATTTTGGGAAAAAGCATTCCATCTTTGACCATTAAAGAAGATGTCAGCAGTAGGTCTTTGCTATAAGATGATACTAGCCTCACAGAATGCATAAATGCCTGTTATCAGGTTGAGAAATAATTATCTTTTATTCCAAGTTTGTTAAAGAGTTTTTATCATGAATAAGTGCTGAATTTTTAATTATTGTTCTGCATTTATCATGTAGTTTTTCTTTTTTGTTCTTTATTCTTTTAATATATTAACTGACTTTTTGATCTTAAAGCAACCTTCAATTCCTGGGACAAACCTCACTTGGTCATGGCATATAATCTTTTTTATAGGTCATTGAACTTGGTTTCCTAATATTTCAGTGAGGATTTTTGTGTTTATACTCATGAGGGATATTGATTTACAGCTTGCTGGGTCATTCAGAGTTAAAATCTGGGGCCCTTTCTGACCTTTGCTAGGCATACACATGGCCCTGCACATGCATAAGGCCTTGTATACTACCGAGAATATATCAGAGCTTTTCTTTTTTCTTTTTTGATATATTTTATTGCATTTTAGGTTCTGGGATACATGTGCAGAACATGCAGAACTGTTGCATAGGTACATACATGGCAATGTGGTTTGCTGCCTCCATCCCCCCGTCACCTATATCTGGCATTTCTCCCCATGTTATCCCTCCCCAACCTCCCTACCCCCCCACTGTCCCTCCTCTATTTCCCCTCAATAGACCCCAGTGTGTGATGCTCCCCTCCCTGTGCCCATGTGTTCTCATTGTTCAACACCTGCCTATGAGTGAGAACATGTGGTGTTTGATTTTCTGTTCTTGTGTCAGTTTGCTGAGAATGATGGTTTCCAGATTCATCCATGTCCCTACAAAGGACACGAACTCATCGTTTTTTATGGCTGCATAGTATTCCATGGTGTATATGTGCCACATTTTCCTTGTCCAGTCTATCGTTGATGGGCATTTGGGTTGGTTCCAGGTCTTTGCTATTGTAAACAGTGCCACAATGAACATATGTGTACATGTGTCTTTATAACAGAATGATTTATAATCCTTTGGATATATACCCAGTAATGGGATTTCTGGGTCAAATGGAATTTCTATTTCTATGTCCTTGAGGAATCGCCACACTGTCTTCCACAATAGTTGCACTAATTTACACTCCCACCAATAGTGCAAAAGTGTTCCTATTTCTCCATATCCTCTTCAGCATCTGTTATCTCCAGATTTTTTAATGATTGTCATTCTAACCAGTGTGAGATGGTATCTCAATGTGGTTTTGATTTGCATTTCTCTAATGACCAGGGATGATGAGCATTTTTTCATGTTTGTTGGCCTCATATATGTCTTCTTTTGAAAAGTGTCTTTTCATGTCCTTCACCCACTTTTGAATGGGTCTGTTTGTTTTTTTCTTATAAATCTGTTTTAATTCTTTGTAGATTTTGAATATTAGCCCTTTGTCAGATGGGTAGATTGCAAAAATTTTTTCTCATTCTGTTGGTTGCCAGTTCACTCTATTGACTGTTCCTTCTGCTGTGCAGAAGCTCTGGAGTTTAATTAGATCCCATTTATCTATTTTGGCTTTTGTTGCCAATGCTTTTGGTGTTTTAGTCATGAAGTCCTTGCCTATGCCTATGTCCTGAATGGTTTTGCCCAGGTTTTCTTCTAGGGTTTCTATGGTATTAGGCCTTATGTTTAAGTTTTTAATCCATCTGGAGTTAATTTTAGTGTAAGATGTCAGGAAGGGGTCCGGTTTCTGCTTTCTGCATGTGGCTAGCCAGTTTTCCAAACATCATTTATTAAAAAGGGACTCCTTTCCCCATTGCTTGTTTTTGTCAGGTTTGTCAAAGATCAGATGGTTATAGATGTGTGGCATTGCTTCTGAGGCCTCTGTTCTGTTCCATTGGTCTAAATCTCTGTTTTGGTACCAGTACCATTCTGTTTTGATTACTGTAGGCTTGTAGTATATTTTAAAGTCAGGTAGCATCAGGCCTCCAGCTTTGTTCTTTTTGCTTAGAATTGTCTTGTCTATGCAGGCTCTCTTTTGGTTCCATATGAAGTTTAAGGTGGTTTTTTCCAGTTCTGTGAAGAGGGTCATAGGTAGCCTCATGGGGATAGCATTGAATCCATAAATTACTTTGGGCAGTATTGCCATTTTCACAATATTGATTCTTCCTAACCATGAGCATGGAATGTTTTTCCATCTGTTTGTGTCCTCTCTTATTTCCTTGAGCAGTGGTTTGTAGTTCTCCTTGAAGAGGTCCTTTACATCCTTTATTAGTTGTATTCCAAGCCTAAACCAGGAAGAAGTCGAAACCCTGAATAGAACAATAACAAGGGCTGAAGTTGAGGCAGCAATTAATAGCCTACCAACCAAAAAAAGCCCAGGTCCAGATGGGTTCACAGCTGAATTCTACCAGACATACAAAGAGGAGCTGGTACCATTCCTTCTGAAACTATTCCAAACAATCCAAAAAGAGGGAATCCTTCCCAAATCATTTTATGAGACCAACATCATCCTGACATCAAAACCTGGCTGAGATTCAACAAAAAAAGAAAACTTCAGGCCAATATCCATGATGAACATAGATGCAAAAATCTTCAATAAAATACTGTCAAACCAATTGCAACAGCACATCAAAAAGCTTATCCATCGCAATCAAGTAGGCTTTATCCCAGGGATGCAGAGAAGACCTTTGACAAAATTCAACAGCCCTTTATGCTAAAAACTCTCAATAAACTATGTATTGACAGAACATATCTCAAAATAATAAAAGGTATTTATGACAAACCCACAGCCAATATCATACTGAATGGGCAAAAACTGGAAGCATTCCCTTTGAAATCTGGCACTAGACCAGGATGCCCTCTCTCACCACTCCTATTCAATATAGTATTGGAAGTTCTAGCCAGAGCAATCAGGCAAGGAAAAGAAATAAAGGGTGTTCAATTAGGAAAGGAGGAAGTCAAATTGTCTCTATCTGCAGACAACATGATTGTATATTTAGAAGACCCCATTGTTTCAGCCCAAAATCTCCTTAAACTGATAAGCAACTTCGGCAAAGTCTCAGGATACAAAATCAATGTGCAGAAATCACAAGCATTCCTATACATCAATAACAGACTTAAAGAGAGCCAAATCAAGAGTGAACTGCCATTCACAATTGCTACAAAGAGGATAAAATATCTAGGTATCAGAGCTTTTCAACGCCCCGTATGGACAGTTCATTCCCCAGATCTTCCTTTCAGATTTTTGACTAAGCTCTATTTGTGCCAAATGGTATCTAGCAACTGTAATGTTAAACAGTTACAACTGATTGTTTTCAACAAATGCCCTGGAAACAGAGCTATTTCTGCATAGTGAGCTCTAAGTCAAATTATATAACAAGTATTACATGTTAAGGGAATTTCCAGAGAGAGGTAAGGCAGGTCAAATAGTGGGGTTGGGGCTTTTTGAGACATTGCAACACCTATCATGCTTCCTTTGGGAGCTGCAAGGCTGCTAGTTTTGACAGTAATCATGGATTCAAAGACACTACAGAACTTGAGAAACATATGGGAGCAGGCCATGTTGAACCACTGCAAACTGCTATTTTAATTGAGAAGCAGCTGCTTTTCTTTAACTAATGCTTATTAGATTGTTGCAAGCCTGTGGTTCATTTCCAGAGTTATAAAAAAGTAAATTTTTATAATGTTGCTAGGATTTTTCTTGCTTTTATGGGGGAATGGTGTACAAGCTCCCTGTTGCTGCTGTAACAAATGACTACAACTGCAGTGGCTTCACACCACACAGATGCATCATCCCACAGCTCTGGAGAGCAAAGTCTGGAATGAGTCTTCAGGGCTGAATTCAAGAAGTCAGCAGGGTGTATTCCTTCTAGAGGCCCTAGGGAGGTCTGTTGCCTTGCCCTGCCAGCTGCTAGAGGCTGCCTCCATTCCTCAGCTGGGGCCCCGTTCTTCCTCCCAGTCAGCAATCTCATCACTCCGACTTCTGCTTCCATTGTCACATCCACCTCTGTACTTCTCACCCTCTGCCTCCCTCATCCATATGTAAAGGAGACTGTGATTACATTAAGCCCACCTGATATTCCAGGATGGTCTCCCTATCTCAGGATCCTTAATTCTATGTACAAAGTCCCTTTTGCCACGTAAGGTAACATGTTTACAGCTTCCATAGATCAGGACATGGACATCTTTGGAGAGCCATTTTCCTGCCTACCACAGACAAATTTAAGGAGACCCTCACTCTGCCATTCCAGAAGTCTTGCTCCTTCCTTCCCTATTCTTAACCACATAATTCTATGGTGTTGACTCCTCCTTCTGACTGATGAAAAGAGCATGTGACTCAGGCCTGTGCCAACTACTTGTATCAGTCAGCTTTTGCTAGGTTATTCCACATAACAAACAATCCCCAAGAATCTTAGTGGATTACAACAGTGACTTATTTATTGGTCATGTTACATACACATCACTGTGGATCTCTGCTCAACTCTCTTCTTTATTTTAATATCACATCTCAAAAAAATGCCTCACCTGGGACAGGTCAGATGTGTCATTTTTCCTCCATCTAAGACAGCAGTTCTCAACCAGAGGTTATGTTACCATCCAGATCCAAAGTTGATTAGAGGCATATGTATGTAGGGAGGACTTTTACAGCTCTGAGTATATAGCTTGCTTCCAGTTCTGAAGGATAAATTTGGTAAACCACTAACAACGGAGGTAAATTTTCCTTCTAATTGGCTAATTAAGTATTTTGTTCATATGACTGAGAACTGCCCAAATAAGTAGATAAATGTATAAAGGAGAAAGAGGTAAAGAAAAAATATCAATCTAAAATATCTATTTTCTCCAGTTAATGTCCACTTATAAGAAAATAAACAACACTAATGTTTGAACTAAGGAAGAACAGGGGGAACATAACAAAACAAATCCGAGCAGAGGATTATAGATTATTTGGACAGAATACTCTAAAATTTCTTGTGCAAAAGAATTTACCAAGCCAATATATTTGATCAATTCATATTCTTCAAGTAGGAAGATCCATATACACAGTTCCAAATTATTTGTCCTGATATTGTGTATTATACTGCTTTTGTATCATATTTACCATAGAAATTAAGTTTTCCTCAAGCTAATGGTAAAAATGACTTACATTATTCCAACATAAAGACCCCAAAAATGTATGTCAGATGATAAAATCCTCAGGCTGGGATAAGCATTGTACTGTGTAGAGTCCATAGAAAGTTTATCCATGTAGAATTTGATTTTAATTTTCTTTCTCAAAGCAGAGTCTCAGATTAAAATTTTTAAGTCTTTTAAGTTTGAAATATTACATATTATGATGATGATCCACCAATAAATTCAAGAAAGTTACACACACACACACACACACACACACACACACACACACACACACGGATTAATTCACTGTGGAAGACTGAGGTTAAATCAAAGTGTAAATATTTTCTTAGCATGACTGATGAAATGACTCTTCTTCTCTACCCATAACATCAAGTGTCTGTGATCTGACTTCACAAGAACAAGAAATCTGTTCCTAACCCACCTCAGGGTGCCTGATCTGGCGCCAGCCAGGGTAGAGTCCACCATAGGGGATATAGTTCAAGGCAGGAAGCACCAAATTAACACCACAGTCTAATTATCCACTTCCTCCTAAGAACACAGACTATGAATGATCGAAGCCAAGCTGGCTATTGAATTTCTATTCAAATGTCTAAAAGGGAAGCCCTATCGTGAAAACATAGAAGCAACAACGTGAAGATACCTCCTTTCCTCCTAACACAAGCAAAGGAAATACTTTTCCAAATCTCATTCCTTGCCTAGGTTTAAATCCATTGGTTCGACAGGGAAAAATAAGGTTTGGCTTGAAGCTTTAAAAGGAGTAAAGTTTAGCTAAGCCTTTCAACAGCAGTACCTTGTGCTGTGTAAACTGAGATGATGATAGAGCCTGCAGTGGCCTTGCTGTTGGTTCTGATAGTCACTTTTGTTCCCCTCTGCCAGCTTGTGCTGGAAAATATTTCAAAAGTCTCAGAATCAAAAACTAAAATTCAAACAAGTGGTGGCGGGGGGTAAGCATGGTTCATTTTTGGGAACAGGTAATCTAGTTGCTGAAACAAATGGGCAGAGAAAACCCACCAAGACATGCTTCGAAAGGTGAGGGTTCCACAAGCTATCTCCTAGCCATGAAATGCAACCTACTGTCCACAGCAAAAAAGGAGTTGGGCTAAACTCAAGGAAAAATGAAGCAAAATAGCAATAAAGTTAGGTCAGCCCAAAGGAGATGAAACATGCTCTTCAGTCTTATAGTTGTCTCACATTTATTTCCACAGTAATCTCTGTTTCTCAAAAAACCTATGACTTTGGATATCTTCTTTAAGGATAGAGTTGGGTGGTGCAGTTCACTGACCAGGTCACGGATGAGTGGGAAGGAACATGCCCTCTGGTGGAATGGGCTGGGAGTTTGAGGAAAAGGCCCCGTGGTGAGAACAAGTCATCTGTAGGGCAGGGTTGAAGACCTCAGAAGTCATCACAGGCCACCAGAGAGCCAACGTGGCATCCCAGTAGGCATGGCTCTCACAGTGATAGAGATGTGGGCAGCAAGTGGTCCTCAGAATGTCCAGTCAAGGTGACACCTGGCTTCTTCCTGTGCATGTCAGGAGCCCTGGATATGCCACTCAAGTGGGGACACTCCCTTATGGCTGGAAAAATCATCTTCCAGAATATCCTTCCATGCTCCACTTAAGACTCGACTCCTCTACATTGCAAAGCCACATGCCCTCTCTTGATCTGATCTGTTTAATACTGAGCTGACATTTCAGTTCCTTCCAAGACGCTGCCATGAGCCTGATAATTTAGGCCTTGGGAAAGATATGTTCTTGGCTTACACATACCACCTTATGTATACCCCACAGACATGCTGTACACATATACGTGGCCTAGGCTCTTGGCATACTAGCATAGATCTTCAGGGTGCATTTTTCCAAAGGAATGACCTGACCCCAGGAATTGCTTGTTATCCAGAGAGAATTCCAGAAACTCTATCAGCAGGAAGCAGGGCACAAGTCCTAAAGTGGAGGACAAGGGGGGACAGTGTGGAGTGACAGGTGCTACAGCAAGGATGATATGCTTCCAGTGTACTGTACAGGCTGGAAGCTAAAAAAGGCCATCTCCTAGACTTCTGCACAGCTAGCAACCCAGCTGCAATGTAGATTCTGCACCCAAAGTCCCCTCCCTCGGGAGACCTGAATTCAAAATGCATTAACCAGTAGAGGCTGCATATAGCATCTGTTTCACTGGCACAGGTTTTTGCAGGTCTACGTGGCTCTGGAGCCAATGGTTTTGAGAGCAGCTCTTCCATAATCGATGGTAGTTAGGATGCTGTAGTCCTAGTGAAACAGTTGCGGTGGGGACTTTCTGGTCTGCAGACTCCGAGTCTGGAGAAAGAATTGAGGCAGCAGCTCCCCAATGGAAGCCAGGGTACCCTGGCCAAGTTCCACTCTACTGGTCAAGGAGCAAAGCTGTGTCTGCTTCTCCAGCCTTCCAACAAGTCTGTGAACATCTAAGTCCCTGTGTGGAAACAACATCTGCTTGGCACCTAGGAGGCATTTACTGCTGTCAGCTGAACGTAATAAATAATAATGAATACTCAGGGGAACAATAGTTGATGATGGAAACGATGTGGTGACTGTTCCCAGGACTCGCCATTGGGGCTTGATTGCCTGACCATGTTGCGTTGGTGACGTGGGACGCTGGAGCCTATGGACCTGCGTGGGGATGCAGCCTTGCTGGTGTCACCTGTCATCACCTGGGCTGTGTCTACCTGGCGAAGGACCGACTGACACAGCAGCACGTCACGGCCCCGGGGAGCAGGCACGTTGGAGATGCTTGGCTGCTTCTCTCCACACTGGAGAAATGAGGGAAAAGAGACACAAGGCTCAGAGCTTCATATCCTTGGCGCACTCATTGGCACAAAGTGGTTTTATGACAATTCTAGGTTTTCTCCACAGCCCCTGGACGCTTCAACACAGGCGCATGTTCACAGCATGGCCTGATGGCCTCAACAGAAGTCAAATTGTTGGTTGGGAAAGAGTGGGACCTGGTGATGGGGCTGGTGATATTTGGTAGCATTGCAGTAAGTCCCGTTTCACAGAACACAGGAGCCTCCCACGCCTGGTGATGCCGACGCTGGCATGCCTGATGTGTGATTGAAGAAGTTCCTGCCCGGTGCCACATGGTGGGTACAAATACAGATAAAACACCAGTCTCTGACACCCCTGACGTATCATCTACAAGGAGAACTGGATGTGCTTGCAGAGAAATGGAAACAAGCACTGTCGGAAATCAACCAGTTTGTCTCGGGCTGGTGTGGGGTTGGGTTTGGGATTTGGAGACTGGCTTTTGGACACACCACTACTGAGGAGGGTTTTCATAAAGACAGTAATATTCATTCCAGCTTTCGAAAGTGAGCGAGGAATTCTTAGGTTAGTAGGTGGAAAACATCTGAGTACAGAACAGAATGACATTTTTGGAGAATGGCACATAGTTCAATACAACTGGATCCCAAATTTTCCTGGGAAGGTCAGAAGGAAATTAGTCTGAAAAGCAAGCCAGGTGTGGTGGCTCACACCTGTCATCCCAGGACTTTGGGAGGCCGAGCTGGGTGGATCACCTGAAGTCAAGAGTTCGAGATCAGCCTGGCCAACACAGTGAAACCCCAATTCTAAAAAATACAAAAATTACCCAGGCATGGCAGTGCATACCTGTCATCCCAACTACTCGGGAGGCTGAGGCAGGAGAATCACTTGAACCCGGGAGACGGAGGTTGCAGCGAGCTGAGATCACGCTACTGCACTCCAGCCTGACTGACAGAGCGAGTGAGACTCCATCTCAAAAAAATAAATAAATAAATTTTAAAAATAAAAAACAGGCTAATGTCTTATTAATGACATTCTTGCTTTACAAACGAGTAGGGATTCATCCTGTAGTTAACATGGAGCTAGAAAAGTCCTCATTAGGGTAACAAGGCGATGAGATTTTGATTGCAGGTAAGTTCCCCTGTGACGCAGAGGAGACAGTGGAGCCTGGCTCCAGGCAGGCAGGCAGCAGGCTGCTCCCAGAAGAGAGGGGATGATGCTGGCCGGAATGCCCACGTTCCGGGCCGAAGGAGGGGAGCCGCCCAGGTTTGATTCCTTTGCCCTACCCGCCTCTGCCCCCACCTCAGCAACACAGGGAATCTAACTGCTCGGTTCCTTCTTCCCAGCCCCTTCCCCAGGGGTCACCATTTAGATCCAAAAGGTCTGTGTCACCACCCCAAAGCCCATGGCACCCCCTGGCTGCCACCTTCAATATATTCCCCTTGAAATAGTTACAGATCCTATGCCTGGAGGGATGGCTCCGGGCAAGGGGAACCATACCTGATGCTTTCCTAAATACATAAAAGAATGGCATTTTACTTCAGAGGTAACATTTTAACAAGTACAAGGGCAGTTCAAAGAGAACAGGCAGCACATAAAAATGGACGGCTACATCTCACCACCAAAAACAGGGCGATAGCTGGGGAATCTCAGCCTCACAGAACAGGCAAGCATTCATGGGAAATGAAAAGGTGCAGCCACGAAGACCTCTAAAACATTAAATAGCACAATCATTGCATTCGGAGGGAAATCATGAAATAAAATTCAAAGCAATACAATTGGTAGTAGCCAGATCTGAAATTTGTAAAGAAAAATCTAGGGCCAGGCAAAGTGGCTCACACTTGTAATTCCAGCATTTGGGGAGGCCGAGGTGGGCTGATCACTTGAGCCCAGGAGTTTGAGACCAGCCTGGGCAACACAGCAAGGTATCATCTCTACAAACAACACAATTTAGCCAGGCATGGGGTATGCACCTGTGATCCCAGCTACTCGGGAGCTGCAGTGTGAGGATTGCTTGAATCCAGGAGGGAGAGGCTTCAGTGAGCCCTGGTCCCTCCACTGCACTCCAGCCTGGGAGAAAAAGCAAGACCTTCTCTCAAAAAAAAAAAAAAAAAGAAAAGAAAAGAAAAAAAAATTAAGCCAAACACCACAGAAGATTTCCTCAAAACACTCTGTACATAGTCACAGCCTTTGGGAGTGGCACAGCTCTGAGTCTTATGAGACTAAATGAAGCATTGGTCAAATATTCTGAGAAACAAAAGGCAAATAGAAGGTTCTTTTACTAATGCAAGTTGAGATTACTGAGATTTGAAAATATATAATATGGAAAGACATTTTTGTATTAGAGGAAGAGAGCTCCATTATTTAAGGAAATAGGCGGTTCTTTCTATCCAGCTAAAATTTGAACTAACAGAACTTTCTGTGCACATCAAAACAGCCCCAGGGAAAAACAAGCTCTTGGCAGGAATTCCAAGCTGCTGAAAACACCCGCCCACTTCGAGACACAGCTCTGACCCACTAAAGGGCATCGGCACTCTGAGCAGGGAAGGTTTTATCAGAATTCCAAAAGATTCCATACACACCCTCTACAGAGTGGGCCCTTTAGAAATACCCAATTTTGCTTGTGTTTGAATTTCTTTTGCTGTTATTTGAATCTCAATGGGAATCTCAAAATGAAAAAGGAAAGACTGTTTTCTGAAATCAATTCTCTACTCTTCTGCCTTCCTGAATGAAAGCCAACATTCAGCCAAGACTCTCGTCTGTCTAGGTGTAAATCCACCGGATGCGTGGAAAGCTCCCTTTTCCCGTTCATTACTGTCATTGATTTGAAAAGAAAAAAGCAGGGGTCATTTATTAGAGGTGATTTTTCATGCAAAACACCCCATGTTAGCTGTCATTCAACAGACTTTAGTCTACGCCCTCACTCGTATATTAGCGGAGCTTCAGGTCATAACCTTTTATGGCATTTGGAATTCCAGAACCTCTGATTAGTGCAATATTTACATATCCTTCAGTAAAAACATTCCTCCATGGAAATGCATGAAGTGTTGTAAATTTGTTTGGCCTTTAGTCTAGACTATACATGAACTCTGAATTCAAAGCAGGGTGCATTAAACGATATTACTTTATCTTGTGATAGTGTTTCCATTAGGGGGACTCCAGTTAACCCTTAAGAGTCAAACCAGCCTTTCAAGCCAGGAACACCAATTGAGGGAGGTTTTTTCCAATAAAATTAATAGTTGTCACTTACTTGAACTACCTTGACCATCTGATCCCATTTATATGTTTCCATGTGAGAGAAGTATCCGTGTCAAAATCAGCCTAGATTTAATGGCCTCAGTGGGACTTGAAATGATGAGAATTTACTGGAAGTTTTAAGAACATTAATGAATTATAGCCTCATTACCTTAGAGGAAGACATCACTAATCACAGACTTTCTGATCTACAATAAGAAGGGAGCATTTTTTGTTTGCATTTCAAGATCAATATATGCTTTCTGTTTTTAATTTGCCAAATTATATTGTTTGACGAGCTGAGACTACAGAGTCTGCACCTGACTTGCAAATTTAGCCAATGGGTAGACAGTTGAAAACTGCCATACTTCAGGAGGAAAACAGTGGCCCGACAATCTACCAAATCAATGTGACTTTATAGGGTAATTTTTTAGAATGAAGTTTTTGCTGGAAAGATGTCCATAAGCTATGGCAGAGGTCTGCCAAGAGACAGATGACCGTATGCTCATTAAAATGCCTGTGCCACTCAACTGAGGAATATGATGTACTTTTTCAGAAACAGTTTACAAATCTCCCTTAATCTGCTACTCCAGCTGCACTGGGGCTTTGAAAAGACACATGTGTTTTTGTTATCTTCTTCCAAAACATGGTCTTCCTTCTGTGAAATCGGACATGTGGATGCCTAGCGTAACATCAAATTTCAAAAAGAATTTCATCTCAGACAGCCTAATTCCCACCTGAAGCTTTTGAGCATCATTTAAAATACGTTTGGTTGCAAGGGTTCTGATGAAGACATAGCTGCATTTTTTAACGTTATGTTTTTGAACTGTCCACTCCGCCTTGAATTGTGGATGTTGGAATCCATCTTCCACATGTGAAAAATCACAGGGCTGGTGAGTGGGAAGAGGCAGGAAAGGGCTCGCAGATCAAAGGTGGGTGTGACCTGTGAATACGTACAACATTCAGTCCCATTTACACCTCCTTCAAAATACAGAACAATGGACATGTATGACGTCACTCCCTCACAATGGTCTTGAGACCATTGCTCACAAGCTCCTACTTTTTCATCTGACATTCCTTCGTATTCCCTGTCTTCCAACCTGTTCTCTTTCTTGAGAACGGTTTCCATCTTTCTGACTAATCACTCACCCAGAACCATGTAAACAAATGATATGTATCTAATATAGCTGCATTTCCCAAACACCTGTTAACAACAGATAATATCATATTAGAATTCAATCCATAAAACAGAAAAATATCATATTTGCATTTTAGAAGTCAAAAGAATATTAAAATTAGTCATTTCTTCCCAGCCACTGAAAAGATACGTTAATTTTTAGCTTGGTTTGAGAAACAAGCATGGTTGAAATAATACAAATTGTCCTGGAAGGAAATCTTCACTTTAGCATAAGAAGCACTCAGACATTTTTTTTTTTGGACCCCTGGGTATTGGTTGCAGTCAGAAATTTGGTTTGCCATATAAATCAGCAGCTACCCTCATTGCATGCTGATACTGGAGCTACAGTAAGCTATACCTATTATATTACTGGTAGTCACTGTTAATATCCCTGTGGGTGTGGAAATTGTATCTTCAGCTGGGGACCCTGAGGTTCAGAGAGGGAAATTAACTTGTCCAGGGTCATGGCTGGGTTAGTGGTAGCCAGAAAGCGATCTGAGCTCTCTGCCCATCTGTTCTCATGTCCAGCATCTCAGTCATGATGCCTGGCACACAGGGAGGAGCTGCATCTTGAAGATTCCCTTGTTGTGAGCTCAGCCTGATCCAAAAGAGCTTAAAGCTGCCTCCGCCTGAAGGAGGCAGTAAGGAGCGTCTAGACGTGAAAATACAATAAAAAAAGCTGATTCTCGTCTCTTTCAGAAACAGACTGGCCACTATCCATCTTTGTTATGGGATCTGCAGTCTTCTCGGACCTATTAAAAATGCAGGTATGAACAGATGCAAGTGGTTTGAGGATGATCCACTGTTTCAGATTCTCCAGTCCATACCCTTTTATTGCTGCAGGGAGTCCGAGCATCTGCCACAGTAAAACATTGTCACACAAAAAAGAATAAATATCTGACTAAATGGGTAAAGCAAAATCAAGCAAACAGGATGTGGTCTCCCCAGCCACCTGTAGCACTCCCAACATGAGTGAGAAGCGGCTGAGCATTCTGTAATCACACCGGCACGACTGAAACCTCCTAAATGACAACCAGGCCTCCAGGACAAGCTGTGCACACATCACCTGAGGGAAAAGGGGGACACCCAGAAACACTACAGCATTATCCTGATAACGTAGGTCAGAGCAATCAATTTGAGTACTGTCTGAGCCATCCACCCTGTTAAGAGTCTAACATGGCTCTTATGGGTAGAAAGCGAAGTTTAACTTCAACTGCAACCTGCTCTCTGTGAAGACATGCATACCATTGTGTTATTTTTCTTTCTTCATCATAAAAGTGAAATTCTAACATTCTATTTAAAAGAAAACAAGCATTTGTTATCACTTCTATAGAATAATTTTACTTCTACTGTGATCATTAAAGTCTACATGAACAGGGATGGTGCAGAGGAGCAGAGAAAAGCGGAGGTTGTTTGTAAGGGTCCAGGTGGGCTGTTCGGAAGGTGTGAGGTGCGTGGGAGGAGCTAGTGATGGACGCACGTGGTCAACACCTGTCCCTTACTGCAGCGAAACTCTGAAGCTGGGCGCAGGCACCAGCTTGTTCTCTCCGGCTCCACTGACAGCCCTTGCTCAGGCCTCGCCACAGCCACTTCTGCTCAGTCTGGGCCATGTCCCTTTTCCTTCTAACAGTAAAGAGGGGTTGAGCGTGGTGGCTCACGCCCTGTAATCAACATTGGGAGGCCAAGGCAGGCAGATCACTTGAGGTCAGGAGTTCCAGACCAGCCTGGCCAACATGGTGAAATCTCGTCTCTACTAAAAATAGAAAAATTAGCTGGGCATGTTGGTGCACACCTGTAATCCCAGCTACTCAGGAGGCTGAGGCAGGAGAATCACTTGAACCCTGGAGGCAGAGGTTGTAGTGAGCCGAGATCACGTCACATCACTGCATCACTACACTCCAGCCTGGCCCACAAAATGAGATTCTATCAAAAAATAAATAAATAAATAACGAAAAACAAAAAAAACAGTAAAGAGGGAAAATCTGGACCCTGTTCCAAGCGTCTCCTTATCCAGTGACTCGCATTCCTGGTTGTCTTGCTCTCAAACAGACAATGGCTCATTCTGCCCAGCATGTGGATTTGATAATGGTGCCTGTGCGCTAATGTGGAAAGAGGGATGGTTATTTATTTCACGCCTCAGTCAGGACTCCAGGTAGGAACAATTCTCAAACACAACTACAGATTCAATCCCGAACACACAGCTTTAGCTTCAGCAATCCTTTCCACCACAGAGAGAAATACGTCCACCTGTCTTACGAACAGGTATTCTTCTCTTCCACAGGAATATTTGCTTGACTAATGCCCGACAGTTTCAGAAACAAAAGCAAATGCATTTGCTCAAGAAAACAAAGCCATACATACTATTTAACTCATTAAAATGATTTAGCCATGGCTGGGTGTTGGCTTTGGCTGAGCACACTGGAAGAAGTCCTGTGTATACAGACTTTTAGATTTCATACCAATACTTCATCTCCCATCTAAAATATTCCCCATCAAATACCATGCTCCAAGTCCTGTGGGAAAAAGAAAACGCCTACATAAGAATTACCCTGTCATGGAGACATTTGCCAAACTGGCTTTAAAAATTAAGTGTAAATAAACATCATTTTATGTATGTGATGGCAGTGAGTTAAACAATCTGGTAGAAAGGCAGGCTCCATCTTATTTCTTATGCACTCAGATATTTGCTAAGCAAATGTAACCACAGTGGTAACAAACAATCACATTACTGTGCCCAAATGCACCCTTTTCCCCAACATTTATTTTCATTCCTTTTCTCTAAAAAATGTTCATACTCAGAAAGAAAATAATCACAGTGTGAAAGTCCAGAGCTAGCAGATCAATACTGCCCATTCTGTGAATACGTTTCTGTCCCTTCTCTCACTGCCTTTTTGAGCATAGAAGACATAAAATAGGCCTTTGAGAATTCCATGAAATAACTCTACTTTATGCTCAAATCACCCATAAAATGCACAATGCGAATCATGAATATAATTTTTATGCCCAAATTGAATTCCTAGGAGCAGCAGCAGTTGTGCTTTGACTAGTTGACTGGACTGGTTATCTTGAGCAAATGGCAAGGATAGGTTGTGGAGCCCACTCTGTGCTGGCCAATCAACTCTGCTCTTTTCTGTGGCCACAGATAGCTCACCTAATGCCAGGTGGACTTCTTGTAATTGGACATCATTAGTCACAGAGCATTCGGGCAAGAGAATGGGAAGGAAACCACATCATCATAACTCCAGAAAGCTAACGCTACTGAATGCTGGTCAGTCTTATTACATGTGTGTGTAGTGGACTGAAGGAGTGAAAGCTGAATGAGTGTGTGAATAATAAACTTTGAAAATGGTGACATGCCACACAAATACAAGTTTTAACAAGAGACCAAATCCAGAAGGACTGACAAACACAGAACTAGAAAGTCGTTGTTATACCTACAGTCTGAACCGGGTTTCTTATTGCAGACCCTTCACTGAAGTTATAGTTGGTTTGTGATTTGACCATGAACTGAAATATGGGACAGATGTAGAAATTCAGAGTTACAAGAAGTCTGTGAGCTGATCTAAATCCAATGCCCTCACTTTACTATGAAAAAATATTAAGTTGTTGTGAGAGTTTAATGAGATTATGCACAGGAGAGGCTTCTCGCTGTTCCCGACACACTAGGCGCCTCCTCATGCGTTGAATCACGTGCACTACTCTACACCTGAATTTGCAATACCTTGCCAGGTTTCCCTGCGCTCTTCCTTTGCAACTTTGCAAATTCCCATGGTCACCTCCCCTGTGGAGTCTTCCTCATTCTCCCATCCTCAGTGCAAAATTAACCCTTTCTCCACCATTTCCTTCAGAGATACAGAGAGCACTTACATTATGCAGATGGTCATAGTTTGTCACCTCTGTCTCCCTGTTTCTAACAGTCTGGCTTTTACTCAGTACGTGTTCAATACACTCATGTGAAACCTATTTGTGTCCTTTGGGGCTTAATGGCTGGTAGCCAGAAGTATCATCTTCTCTGGAAAGCCAGACTTCGTCTTGGCCGTGAGTCATTCAAATCAGCAATTCCAACAAAGCTAGTTGGTAAATATCACCATGCAGCTATCTGCAACCAGTACTAAATTTGCTACTGGCTGATGCTTTTCTTTGGCAACAAGAAAAGACTCCTGATAATAACAGAGGAGAAGTCACCAGGCATTCTCACCACACTGTAGTTAGCATCTTGAGTTCTTGGCCGTAAAACCTCTCAGAGAACAGCAAACTTCTAATAAAAATTTCCAAGGCATCCTTAAGAAAGTGCCACTCAAGTTGCATGAATACATTCAAGATGTGAGGAGCACCCTCAATGGAAAGATTACAATACAGACAGGCTATCTTCTTTTGCATAGAGCTCATGTTCATTTTGTCACCTGAGCAAATCAGATCAAATAGTATGGTACCTACAGTAAATCTAGCCAAGCCTTCCAAAGAGGACCCTCTTCAGTGAGAAGCTGTTACTTGGTGCAGCAGTAACAGTTGAATTTTTGAAATTTTGAAAATGATTCAGCAGCTGGTATCACTGAATTTATAAGCTGGGCTGAAATGTTTGATGTCGTGAACTAGATTATACCACGGGATGCATCACAAAGTAATTGATAAGTATATTATGTGCAAAGAGAGAGCTGGGCCAACTCAAACTGTACAGGCTTTTTTAGCTTTATTATATAATAGTCTCTAATTCATCACAAAGATTTTTAGATCTCCCTGCTTATTGGTAAAACTTAAAAGGCAACTTTTACAGCTCTGTTTTCTTAAGAAATATAATGAGTAAGCATATTGAGACATTGTTATACACACACAGGAAAATATTTTTGTCACTTAAATTTTCCAAGGGATGGTTCAGAGAGGCAGTCATTTTTGTTAAGCTATATTAACATGCTTATTAAAAAAAAAAAAAAAAAAAAACTCCAAATTTGACAACTTGCTCTGCCTTTAAAGGAAAATATTCAGAGAGTTCATTAAAAAACCTCAGAGAGGAAACTAAAACCTTCTAAGAGGTATATCTCAATTTCTTCCAAGCTATGCAATTTAATTCAAGCCTTTTTTCCTCATTGTCTACGTTTATTCAAAAGTGACCTAACGCAAAGACTGGATAATTACTGGAATGTCTACACCGATCTAGTACTGATTACTGCCCTGGCTCTTAAATCTCAGTCATTTATCTCAAACATTATTAAATATTAGGGATTCCTGTGATTTGTTTTGTCATCTCTCTACTTCTAACTTTCCTGCCACTCACTGCCAAGAGATTGTGAACAAAATTTTGCCCACTGCTTTAATCTCAATTTGCTACACTAAAAATGCAAAATTAAAGAAAAATGAGGAAAGTTTCATATTACCAGGGAATGTGATTGATAACGTTGTGTCACGTTACGAGTTTTAATATTATAAACTGAGTTTTATGTTTCTCTCTTCTAATAGTGACATATTTAACATTTTAAGACTGGATATAATAATTTTATGGGGTAAAATGGATATTATTAGATGATTAGACTGTAGTGCTTTGTCAAATTCTTGTATATTAAATACAAAAAAATACAATAAAAATAAGAGACTCTCCTACCGTCAGCTGAGTGAAAGAAGATAAGGCATCCATCCTCGCGCCCTCCTTGTGCTCTGCGTCATCCCAGACCCTCTCAGGGCTCTGAGTCACTTCGTTTCTGTGGCACCAGACAAACACCAAGCATTGTCTCTTATCTCCATAAATGACTTACAATCATCTGTGGCAGGCTATCGTGGCTGAGTCTTCATCTTATTCTCAGGTGGTGCTCCCCACAAAATCTGACCCATTCCTTGGAATACATTTCCAAGGCAAGCTGGAATCCAAGTCTTGAAAGACAGTTCCCAGGTCACCGGTTAAAGAGAAGTTGATAGGAGAAGGTCAAGGGATGCAAAGCTTCTCGAAGAACCTATTCAAGCAATACCACGTAAGCCTCTTGAATACTAGTGAAAGGCAGATCAGACTTTGGTAAAACATCTACAACAGAGTAGAAGTTACTGGGTGGCGGGTGGGGGGGGGTGGGAAAAGATTTGACATCGTTCCCGATGTGGGCAGGCGTAAGACCTAATCAGGGGATGTCCATGGAGGACAGAAATAAGGAAAGGTGAGAAATCAGGTTTTGCACTCAGTTACCAAGTGAGTTATGATCTAACAACATGCCACCAGCAGCGAGTGGGAAGGTGAGTTTGCAGAGACATTGGGAGGTTCCAGCTCTTCAAACCACCTGAAACCAAATGGCTGCAGGGCTCATCAATTATTATCATCAGTGATCACATCTCATCTGTTTCAGCTGTGTTTCCATGTGCTGATACTGAGTTAAGCATTTCATATATATATGAAATGCATACACTCATCCTCACAGAATTTTTAAAGCATATACTATGCATATTCACTTACAGATTAAACTGTAACTCCTCTGCTCTCCTTCCTCTTCTCTTTACACACACTTCTGACTCACAGCCTCCCTTGAGGCAGGAACATCATGATATTAAAGACTTTCACCTGCTAGGTGAGCTTGAAGAAGGCAAGAAATACTCATCGTTTTTTTTGTTCTACCTCTTCTTGTGCAATATGTTGCTTACAGGGAGGAATAGTAAATGAAGAAGATAAGGAAGCCAGGAATAAAAATAAAACAAAGCTGGAGGGTTTGACAGGGGCACACTCAAAGAAAGACCCCAAACTGTATTCTAACGGTACAGCTATCTGGTGTACCTGGATCCAGGCCTGAGAAGAGCTGTTAGCCCATCACCTACACCCAGGTGAGGATAGGCAGAGCTCAAAGCCTGCGCATCTCAGTGCCAGTTCACCTGTTAATGATTCTCCAAAATCCACGATTTGGATAAACAGAGGCCTCCGATCACCCTTGAATTCACATTCACAATTTTCTGGAAACAGTAAAAGTGAAAAACAAAAATCGAGCTTCACTTTCAAATGCTAAGAATGCAGCTTCATCCAGACATCACTGGCTTTTCTCCTCAATGCCCCCTTTCATTCTCATGCATGTGTATTCTGTGTCTATCCTGGTACTGATGTGGCTATAAATGCAAACACAGACACAGGTACAGGTAAAGGTACAGGAGTAAGTTTAGATTTAGAGTATATAGATATACATATATCTGGTGATATTTCTGTTACATTTTGCAATCTAAGTATCTGTGGTCATATTGGTAAGCCCAGTTTTTAAAAATCTAGTAGAAATAAACGAGCAAGAAGTACAGCCACCAGGGCACTCCCCAGAGTTTCTTACGGGTTGCCTGTGCGTCTTTACTTTTCCCAGACCATTTGAGAGGTAAAACAGGACCAATATCCTCCACCCAAAGTACCTGTAAGAAAAGCAGGCCCTGAGACTGGTAAACACTGGCTCTGTTCTGACTCACAAAACAGAAATGCAGCCCAAGGTCAAGCCTATGTGGAAAAATCCCTATCAGTAAATGCAAACACCGAGCCTCATTTCAGGTGCAAATGAAGGATTTTCGGTGTGGTTTATTATTTCAATAATTCAAGTTCCCTGACTCAAAGGGGGCTTGTAGAGCAAAGCGGTAGCCAAAAAAAAAAACAGATAACTTGTGGAAACAAGCCTTCCTTCACACGACTGCACCCTAAAAGATGTCAAGATAGCCTCAGGGAGCCCAAGCCCAGGACCCTGTGGAGATCCAGGTTGGAATTACAAGAACAGGACTGTGTCCCTCGGACAGGCTTCCTGTCACCCTCTGCCTTCAGGAGGTGCAACATCAGTAAAGCCTGTCACCTCTCCCTTCCAGACAGGCGATCTTTCCCTGTTAGGCCAGTGGTAAGAACTATGGGGCAAGGGGCCGGCATTCATCCGCTGGGAAAGGAAGAGCAGTCCACAGAGCGGGGCTGAGTTACCACAGTTGTGCCCAAGCTGGCCGAATGTCTGCAGAGTTGCTGAGTTTAAAATTATTTGGAAGGCTATGTGGATGTGTATATTCCAACACATTCCTGGTACGGAACTTGTCTATCTTCCTACGTGGAGTAAGATTCCCAGCCTGGGTCTATCCCCCTAGACCTTATATTGACTCCAGAGTTTTGACAAAAGCCTCTGCAATGTATTTGGGCTTGGCAAAAAGTGATTTCCATTTGCTTCTTTTTAAAGAAAATCAATCTGCTAACCAAACAAATTTTTAAAAGATATTACAAGTCAAAACTTTGCTCAAAAATTATTGGTGTTTTCTAAAGACTCAAACTGTTAGACTAGCTTCTTAGTTGTACAGATCTACCCAAAATTTTGCCACTTAAGGCCATCAAATGGCTGAATTTAGTCATGATAAGAGTAAACAACTTTACATTTGGTCACTGACTTAAGATGTTTAAAAATGCTGCATGGAGGCTCAGACTTACCGTCCCGGGGTGGTGGGTTTTACAAGGTAGGGCTCATAGCTTTCTTTAGGCCATACAACTAGTTGGCAAGAGCGGCACTCCCTATACAGTGCTTTCTCCTGTCTGCCTGGCTAAACCCTACTCATCCCTCAGGTCTCAGCCCTTCTTTGGAAGTCTCCCCTGATACCCCGGTAGGGTTAGGTGGCTCCAGGAAGACCCTCTAGCCTCCCGTCAGTTCGATATCTTTATCATGACAGGTGCCGACTACAGGCTCACTTCTCCTCCTATACTCTGGGCTCCATGAAGGCAGAAATCACATCTGTCTCGCCTTTGTGCATCTGATCACTCAATGAATGGATGTGGGCATCTTTCAATCACCTCCTTACTCCAACACCCTGTACCCAGCATAATTCCAGGAACAGGGTCGAGTTATTGCAGTTACTGCATGTGGTAGATGCTTACAGAACACACCAGTAAAATGAATCAGAAGGTGGAGAAGGCTTCTGGCCTCTGCACTTATTACCAATGAATTTTATTTCATAAAAAGTGATATTATTTTCATGTTTGAGATTGTCACATGTGCCACACAGGTGCTAGGAATAAACAAGCTCTACAACACCAGAGAAGACTCGAGTTGTCTAAGTGAATCTGCTGTACTGAGAGCACTAGAGCAGCAAAGTGTCACTGGGAAAAAAGTCAGACACTGGGGCCAGGCAGACCCAAGTTCAAACCCTGGCTCTGCACTTTTACAAGAGTGATGTTTGATTTTAAGTTAATTAACCTCTCTGAGCCTCCACGTGGCAATATTAATATTTTCAAGACCCCAAAGTACAAATAATAAAATCATCCTTAAAAGGTTGTTAGTAGATCTAGATATGTATATGAAGAATATAACAATATGTTTTAAACTAAAATACTCATTAAAATACCATGAGAAGCCAGGGTAAATGGGAAGAGCAGAGAATGAAAAGCCAACTTCAAATTTAGTGAAAGAAAAACACTCAGAAGACATTTAGTGATTCAGCCACACTGTTATTAACGTTATTATTTATAAAGCATGTTGAATGCATAAGACATTTTACCAAACACAGACAATAACATGGTCTCTCTTTTTATTTAACAATCCCAAAGACATAAAACAAGCCTCCTAAGAGTCTGACAGAGTAGGATGTGTTAATAGTGTTTTAGAGAAATGAAGAATCCACGTTGCTGCTGTTACCACTTCACATTACTTACGTTGGCAGAGTAAGTACGTTATCACATACGCCCTCCCAAAACCCTGGAGAAAACGTTGGAAAAAAGAGAGGCAGACTTGTCATTGGCAATATCATTCTCCCATAACTTAAAAAAAAAAACAAAAAAAAAAAACAGATTCTTATCAAAGTTAGAATGGCACCAAAAATGTCAAGAAATAGAAGAATAATTACTATTCTGGAAGGAATTACTAGAAATACTAGTAAGTGTATACTTTACATCAAAACTCAAGTCTGGGCCAAAATATAAAAGAGGTAAAACTTCAAAGGCACAGTGCACTGATGTGCTCCCTTTGGGTGAATTCTGTCTCTAACTCACGACGATCAGGTGGCAGCATTCAGCACTCCCAACAAGGGGAGCCTGGACGCTGAGTCCGACCTCTGCACCGGGGTGTTCTGTACATTACTGCTTGTGATATAGGAAGACAGTTGGTTTATCTTGGCTCCTGCCCCTATCAAAGCTAAAGAAACACCCATCTCATAAATGAGGGTGTTTATAGGGAGCACTTTGGTTGGGTTTCAAATTGTCAAAAATTATAAAGCAGCCATTTTCTAAGTCATAGTACCACTGAGCTAATTGCAGGGACTATTTTCTATTATGACATGTTCATGGCACAATACGATGGTAGCACATGGACTTGTCAAAACAAATAAACCTTTTTTAAAAAATTTAATGAAATCTATTGCACAAAGAACTAAATAAATTATGGGGTTGAGGCAAATGTCTACTACACCAACAGCATTTAATACCTGAAGAAAAACAGTGGAAACTTTCAGGAATTGACTGAAAAATTAAGCACAAATGAAAGGCTGTGTTACAGATGGAAAGACATACGGGGGGTACTGCCCTGGGTCTGAAACACCATTTACCACCCAGATTGCAAATGACTGTGTGCAGAATTTCAGAAGAGATGGTAAGACCACGGTGGTCTTAGAGAGGGGACAAGTCTTAAGAGAGGGGACTGGGAGATCATTCTCTGGTTATCAGAGGGGATTTATGCATGGCCACTGAAATGCAGAAATTAGTTTAGCACCCAAATTGCTACTTTCTTGTTTTCAATCACAGAAGAGATAATTGGCCCAAAGCCAGAAAGGCAAGTAGACAATAACTGAGATGGTCAATAAAAAATTAGAAAGAAGCCTCCTTTAAAAGGAAATGAATGGCTGATTGGTCATCAGCAAGACGGCTGATTAGAAGCCCCTAGCAGTTGTCCCCCTCCCAAAGAAAGCCAGAAGAACAAATAAACAGCCAAATTTTAGTGAAAATAACTGAGGGAGAACACTGAATGCATGAGAGAAGTAACAGAAACCCTGATGAGCACAGAAACTCAGGATAGCCACATGGAAAGCAGAAGGAAAAGCCAGGCCTTCACCACTCAATCCTCAACTGGCATCGGCTGGGAATCAGGAGGAGCTTCTCTGTATAGCCAGGAGGCAAGCAAGATGCCAGGAACCCCCATCAACACCTTGGACACCTAAAAAAGACCTCGCCACTGGGGTCCCCAGCAGTCCCCACCAGCACCAAGTCCAGCTGAGGGAGCTGCTCAGAGGCCACACAGCTGTGCTTTCCCCAGAGAAGGAGCCAACACTGTGCCCACTCCCTGCACAGCTATATTGTGGTGCCATCTTGGAATTTCAATGATGGCTGGAGGGTGCCTTGCTTTAGGGCCAAGTATGCATGGGTCCCCTTCATCCTTGAGGCTAACCCACTGATGAACCAGCTCAGCGTGGTGGCCCAACATCCCTAAGCTGAGCTGCAAGCAACTGTTATCTCTCTCCCCATGAGGCCAAGCAGAGGTGGGTCCCTTCCATCTGCCCCTCCTGTACCCTCTCCAGCCTGAAGCAGTATCCTACCTCCTGGGAAAATAATACCTTGGCCACTCCAAGTAGTTATGCCTCCCTTGTGCCTAGGTTGAAGTAGAGTCCTGCATCCCACAGAAATGTCAGGGCACACAGAACAGTCACTACTCTGCACTTGAGCTGAAGCAGCGCATCAACCCCTGAAGAATCAGTGCCCGGGCCAAGCTCAGCAGCACAGCAGCTGTGCATCCCAGGACTGAGCTAATGCACTATCCTGTATCTCAGAGAAACACAGCAGTAGCTGAGCTGAAACACCCTGCCCTGCAGGACAAACATCTCTAATACCCTACTTTTCTGAAGCTGGACTAGCCCTCTAGAGTCAAGCTTTCAGGATACCCCTCTCTCCAGGGAGTGGGGTCATCACTATGCCATTTTCTGATCCCTCGGTGCCCACATAACAGCTGTGCTCTGGAGTATTTGCTGCCACTGCACCTGTCCTCACAGAGTCTCAGATACTGTTGAGTCCCCCATTGCACCACCCCCCAACCAGAGTGTAGAGTCACTACTACATGGTGCCTCAACCCCTAAGACCCAAGATGCCACTGAACCCTATTGGCTCATATTCTCAAATCGTGTCTATACCCTGATCTTCTGACTCACACCTCCAGAGCCTTCCTTCTTCCCCAGAGTGAGGCCAGGGTTGTGCCCTCCCCCACAATGGAAAAATCCCCAATTCTGGGGAAAGATATGGACATCCAGATCCAGAAATCTCAAAAATTCACAAATAGATTCAAACCAAAAAATCCTCCCTGAGGCACATTATAGTCAAACTGTCAAAATTCAAAGACAAAGAGAGATTTCTAAAAACAGCAAGAAAAAAATGTTCAGTCATATATAGGAAATCTGCATTAGACTAACAGCAGATTTCTCCATAGAAATCTTACAGGTCAAGAGAAATTGTGATGATATAGTCAAAATGATGAAAGAAAAAATTGCCAGTCAAAAGTATTACACTCAGCAAAGCTATTTTTCAGAAATGAAGAAGAAATAAAGTCTTTCACTGACAAGTAAAAGCTAGGGATTTCAATACCACTCAACCAGCCTCACAAGAAATTCTCAAAGGAGTCCTATATCTTAAAGCTAAAAGACAATAATCACTATCCTGAAAACATGCAAAAGTATAAAACTCACTTGTAGAGGAGATATACAAAAGAAAAAGAGAAAATAATCAAATTTTATCACTACATAAAACTACCAAACCTCAATGGTAAACAATAAGAAAGGCAGAAAGGAACAAAATAACCAGAAAGCAATTAACTAAATGACAGTAATAAGTCCTTATCTAACAAAAATAACCTTAAGTAGAAATAAATTAAATTCTCCATTTAAAAAATATAGATGGCTGAATGAATGAAACAACATGACCCAACTATATGCTGCCTCTAAGAAACTCCCTTCACCTGTAAATACACACACAGACTGAAAGTGAAAAGACAGAAAAAGATATTTTGCACAAATAGAAATCAAAAGCAAGCAGGAGTAGCCAGACTTATATCAGATAAAACACACTTTAAGTCAAAAATTATGAAAAGAGGCAAAGAAGGTCATTATATAATAATAAAGGTATCAAATCAGAAAGATTATATAACAGTTGTAAATATCGTGTGCCCAACATGGGAGCACTCAGGTATGCAAAGCAAATATTATTTGATCTATAGGGAGAGATAGACTCCAATACAATAGTAGTTGGAAACTTCAAAATCCCATTTTCAGCATTGGACAGATCATCCAGACATAAAATCAATAAAAGAAACATCAGATTTGATGAACCACATGTTAGACCACAAAGCCATTCTTGACCAATTTAAAAGAATTGAAATCATATCAAGTTTCTTTTCTGACTCCAGTGGATTAAAACTAGGAATAAATAACAAGAAAAATTTGCAAAATTATACAAATACATGGAGATTAAGCAGTATATTCCTTAAAGACCAGTGAATCAATTAAGAAATTAAAAATGAAATTTAAAAAATTTGGGGGACAAATGAAAATAAAAACACAACAAACCTGTGGAATATAGCAAAAGCAGTATGAAGAGAGAAGATTATAAACACCTATATCACAAAAGTAGAAAGATTTCAAATACACAACCTAATGATACACTGTGAGGAACCAGAAAAACAAAAAGAAACCAAGCCCCAAATGAGTAGAAGAAAATAAATAATAAAAATAAAAGAAGTAACTTAAATTGAGACTTAAAAAATACCAAAGATCAATGAAAGGCAAAGCTGGTCTTTTGAAAAGATGTTTTTAAGTCAATAAACCATTACCTAGACTAACCAAGACAAAAAAAAGACCCAAATAAGTTAAATCAAAAAAGAAAACATTACCACTGATATCACAGAAATACAGAAGATTATTAAGGAGTACTACAAAAACTATATACCAACAACTTCGAAAACAAAAAGGAAATGAATAAATTCCTGGACACATACAACCTAACAAGATTGAATGAAAAAAGAAAAAGAAAACCTGAACAGACCAATTACAAGTAACAAGATTGAATATTTAATTTAAAAAAAAATCTCCCATTAAAGAAAAGCCCAGGACCCAATGCTTTCACTGCAAAATTCTACCAATCATTTAAAGAAGAACTAATACTAATTCACAAACACTTTCAAAAAATTTGAGAGGAGGGAATTCTTCCAAATTCATTCTATAAGGCCAGAATTACTCTGATACCAAAACCAGACAATGAGAAAGGGAAGGGGAAAGGAGAGAGAGAAGAGGAAGAAGGGAAGGGGAGGGGAAGGGAAGGGAGGGGAGAAAGTAAAAGAAAATTATAGGCCAATATCCCTGATTAACATAGATATAAAAATCTTCAACAAAACACTAGCAAACTAAATCCAGCAGCATATTAAAAAGATCATTCACCATGATCAAGTGGGATTTATCCCAGGGGATGCAAGGATGGCTCAAAATACAAAAATCAATAAGCATGATATATCATGCTAACAAAATGAATGAAAAAAAATCATATAATAATCTCATAGAAAGAAAAAGCATTTGATAACATTAAAGATCTCTTCACAATAAAAAAGAAACTCTCAACAAGTTAGGTACAGAAGGAACATATGTCAACATAAAGGCTATATATGACATACCCACAGCCAACGTCAATCTGAATGAGGAAAAGTTGAAAGTTTTTCATCTAAGAGCTGGAACAAAAGTTGAAATCTTTTTCTCTAAGAGCCCATTTTCACCACTTTTATTCAACGTAATACTGGAAGTTCTAGCCAGAGCAATTAGGCAAGAA